>JAQFVV010001417.1:0-71742 GCA_028023455.1 Epiperipatus broadwayi | reverse complement strand
ATTGTATATGAACTATTATATTTATATTATAATTATTAGGCAGAAATATGTCTTTATATATTTAATCTATATATACTTATTACAAGTATATACACATAGTTTTTTTTGTATTTATATTTAAAACATCAATATTATTTAAAGTTGAACTATAACATAAAATAAAGGATGTACTATTTGTTTTTATAAATAATGTCTTTGTAATTATTTAAAAGAGCGATACTATATTATTCTTATTTTCTTTTAATGCCAAAGTTATTATGAAATTAATTGAATTTATAAATAATAAAAGATAATTTCATATTTCATTTATTATTTGGTTTGTAGGTCACTTACACATATTATTATTCATTTATATATTTAGAGGTACATAAATTTATATAGTTAGATGTGTATATTTGAATTTAGTAGAAGTCCCTTTGTTTCTAATATATATATTGATTAGTTAGTCACATCATCTTTAAAAATAAATTATAAAGATAGATCTCATTGCTTTGCATGATTTTAGATTTGTTTTATATATAGCTAGCTGGAAGTGCATTTAAACAATTTATTTAAATATAACTGGAATAATTTCGTTTTTCTTCAATCTTTAATTTTAATGGAATGCCTCATATACGTTCCATTACAATATATATAAAGAAAATAAATATGTGGATGATAAAAAGTTTCAAAATATTTATCCTGTGTATGAATATTTTTCTCCCTTTTTTTAAATGTTGCTGACATGATCAGAAGTGATACTATAATACATGTATGGAACCATAAACCATTAGATTAATGAATACTGAGTTGAAATTGATACTACCCAAATAAAATTTTAAGTTGAAGAATGGTTGGATAGAACAGCATGTTAAATTCCACTATTTATAAACCTAAATTACATGTTCAATCTTTACTATATCATAAATCGCCCTAGCAATATTTGAAAAAATATATATTCACTCAAAATATCATCTTCTGTCTTGACTAATGTGTTAACTATATTTTTTTTTTAAAAAATGAAAATTATACATTATACATAAATAAAAAAATTACTACTATATTAAAAAAATTTGGGGGGTTTATGTTTAGTATTATTATTTTTAGAAAAATTCCATAATGTGATAGTTTGTTAGATTATTTTGCCATGAACTGGGTTCAAACATGGAATAAAGATTAATGATAATTTTATAATTTTCCATGAAAAGATTTCTGATTTAATCAATTTATTATTAATGTAATGATGCCCCTCCCCCCAAAATACCTATATTATGATGCAGTCTTGGACAGTTCCCTGGAAAGGTCCCTGTGACCAGAGGCTCTAACTAAATAATCTACTATTTCATTCTGTAATAATTTCTTATCACAAGCAGTACCATATTTAAATATTACCAACTGGAATAATCAATAATGCTCATTATTCCTTAATATTAACTAGTACCACTGGTTATGCACATAAAATGATGCAATATTTATATTCTAAAAATATTTATGACACATTAGAGCCTTGTGATTTCAAAATATTATAGCCACCAATTGTTCCCATAACCTGAGTATTGAATATGGAACAAGTAAAATTATTTTCAAAAGGATCAGAACTTTAAACTGAGATAGTTGGTCCATAAGCAAATCCAGCTAACGATCTGATAATGGTCAGTAAATGGATGTCTATCTTTTCTTAGCTAGAGGCTAAAACAAGAATAAAAAAGATTGTTCAGACACTTACAACCTGGCAATTGGCAAGACAAATAGTCACTGCACAATCGTTCACTGCTCCTTGACAAAGCTTTTGCCTACAGCACACTTTTTATTTAAATGGCTTTTCGATTTTTTTGTTTAAGTAAAGCAATCCTATTGATAGTGCAGTTCACCAACAACAGTGATTCTATTGGCTTTTATGATATTTTTCAGTTTATCCCCAATTATTATTTATCACGTGAATAGTATTCGATTCAGTCACCCCACAGTTCCATCAGCAGCAGTGATTCTGGTGTTTTTAACTCTAGTGACTATTTATCTGGTTGATAGTATTTGATTTAGCAACTGCTTAAAATTTGTATTTAGAATATTTTTTAAAAATATTTTTATTATAAATATCATAATCGATATATTATAAATTATCAATTGAACTTTGGTTTCGGATGTTTTTCTGATAATCTATTTCATAAAACATTAACAAAGTCAAACGTGACACTATGGGGGCAAAACAAGTTCACATTGAATATTAAATATAACTAAAAATTCAAAAGTAGGATAATTTTCAATTTTGCTGATTCTTGAAGTATATATGAGTTTTTAAAAAAGCATTTATTATTACATAAGGATGTAAACAATGTACGCTTGCTTCGTTTTTTTTTTTTTTTTAAATCAACTTTGCCCGCAGGATTACTTTAAACAAGATTTGAAATATTATATGTATTCTTAAATTATTAACAATGACACGTGAGTATAAACTCAGAAGTTATTTTTTGTACTATATTTATATTAATTTAATCTATTTATCAATGGAAGAACCAAGTTTAAACATAGTTTTTACTGATTGTTTTAACATGGAGATTGAAGTCAAAAATGGACATTTAACTGAAGCTATTAGTGATGTGTACATTTACAAAATCGACAGTCATAAAGAGCTTGTTTATTATATTTCACACGATGAAGTGTATGCTTATGGTCTTTTCAGATTTATAATCAGTTCTCAGTCAACATTTAATCGAATTTCTTTTGTCAAAACAAGCATTGTTATTCCATCACAAAACTTAAATATTCATGTAATTACCAAGCAGGGGCATGTTTATTACTATACTGATTATTTAATTTATGACGTAATGGATCAATGCTATTACCTTCAAAGTAAAGATTATATTAGTTTTATAAATAACATCTTTGCTCCGCCTAATCCTATTGAAAACAAACCATTCTGTGTCACAGCGAATTATACAATAGGTGATAATATTTTCATTAGCAGTCTTACACTTAGCGACTACACAAATATAAAAATAGTTCTATATGAGTATTATAAATCTGGTTATAATACTAATGAAAATAGAATTTATACAAAAGCATTTCCTTGGGAAACAAAGTTGAATAATTCACTATCTATTAATTTCACTACGGTTTGCTGGAATACCTTTGATTCACGTGACGTGAATTTTACATACGAATGGGATATAAGAACACAATCCAAAAATAATAATTTTAGTAAAAAACGAATTCAATTTTTTTTTAAATTGCCAGCAATTGATAAATCTTCGTTAATATCTGGATACAATCATAAAAATAATCCCATAGGAGGAAGAAATACAGTGATAGCAATTGTAAGTTTAATAATAATAATAATAATAATCGTTAAATAAGATACTGTAAATGACAAAAGCAAAAAAAAAAAAAATACAAAATGGCTGACTGAAAAGTAAAAATAACCTAACGAAATCTTTTATTATGTGGATCTAAATATTTGAAGGACCTAACTTCGTTGTCGTACCATTTGTTTAATATGCCTTGATTTCAGACTGAATTTAGTTTTGGTGAACATTACACTTTTTTTAACAAGATATTTTTTACTAGAAGACCAATTTCCAATCCAACTGATCATGTAATATTGGTTGAAGAATGGTTGAAAAGTTATTAATTTTGGAGTAATTTGTTAGGCCCATTTGAACTGGTCAGTAGGATATTAATGCACCGATTACAAGAACAAAAATATGGGTTTAATACAATACTCATTTCATCACTGACATTAACAATTACACATCTATAAGCAAACAATTCTATGGCTTATTTTTACCTTTGTTCTAAACATTGAAGCTCATTAACATATACAGGATTTAGATAAAATTGTACCAATCAACAAGAGAAAAATAAGTCGCAATCAAGCATCATCTCTTCTACAGAAAGCCTTTTCCAAAGACATCTGTTTCAGATGCAGAAATTTCCAACATTCTAAACAGAAGATATCAATTCTGCATAAAATTATATAATAATTGTCCATAAATAGACAATTACTAAATGAAATGTATTCCAACACTAAACTAAACTGTATTTTTCACAGACATTTTTTCAACTTGTCTGCTTTCTGATGCAATCACAATAAAATTCTTTTTTTAGCCATCCATTCTAATGGTTACTAATCTATATAAAGATTTTTTTAATACAATTATTAACTTTCCAATTATCTGACAATAACTAATTTTTATTTAACTGTAATGATACTTTAATTAAATTGATTCTAAGCAGTATTTCATATGCTTACACTAAATGCTTACTATAATATATATAGAAGGTTTGAACTGAGAATTTTTCAATCTATCCATCCTCCAAACTGAGTTTGTGGTCATGATGCATCGGTTGTTTGAGACAGAGTGGAAGATAAATAGAGTGAATAATCCCAAGTTCAAATTCTTTTAACTATATTAATATATTTATTGAAATAGGGATTATATCTTCATTGCTAAAAGACTGCCTTGATAACAGTTTGAAATTATTAATTGTTATCTATATTGGGATTGTCTAAATGTTGACTGGTTTTTAATGATTAATATATTTATATATATTTTTTTGAATATTCAAAGTTTTATAATATTTTTTATGATAATTTTTATCATATTCTACAATAAATATTTAATACCAATTTTATTCTATGAAATTGTTATTCCATATTAATTAGGTGTATAAGTAGTTTTAAATAAGAAGTGCTTTACAGAATCTACCAATATCATATAATACAGTGAGATTTGTTTAATTGAAAAGGTAAAAAGTTTTGTAAAAAAAATTAAGATTCAGTGAGTAATATATGAATATATTTATAGCTTTACACTTTCAAGCCAAGATACTTAAGACTGGCTTATATATATATAAAAAAAAGTTAAGTAGAGAAGAGGGTGGGACCATCTTTTTCTTATCAAAAATTCTGTCATGTGTTGCCGCTTGATTGTGCTTCAGACTGCTGTCTTAACATCTGATTGGCTGCCTGAGAAGCAACAGTAGGCGCATGCAAGAGATTGGCAACTTCTCAATTTATTACTGATTTTTAAAAAAATGATAAGTGAATCTTTACAGTTAGTACAAATAATACAAAAACAAAAGACGTTGAAAAAATTTTAAATAACATAACCAGATATGAAATGTGTAATTTTTGACAGAATGGTTTTTTTTTAATTTTAATGAATATTTTCTTTACCTTAATTAAATTCCTTTTTTCTTTAATTTGAATATAAAAATGATTAGTGAAGATACATTATTATAGAAAGATTATATATTGTACGGCTTAGCACTGCTTTTGACTAGGTTGATCATATTCATAGAACTAATATAAATTTATATAAATGAAATGTATTACAATATCAAACTAAATTTCATTTTTCACAGACATTTCTTCAATATAGAATAAAAATTCGAATGAAAGATATAAAAGTTTGAATATTCAAAAATATATAAATATCATTAAAGTATCAGTAAAGTGGAGAATAGCTGTTGACAGTTAATGGAAAACTTCATAATTGTATTTTTTAAAAATATTTATGTAGATTAGTGACCACTAGAATGAATGGCTAAAAGTAATTTTATCATGAGAGGATAAACCAACAAAAAAGTTAAAAGAAATCTCTATGAAAAATGAAATTTAGTTTACATTGCAATACATTTCATTGATATAAATGTAAGAAAGTCAAGTCATACACCACATGACTTAACATAATAAACTTGTATTACAGATATAATATAATGAGGATGCTAATAGCTCTAAACTAGCTTTTCTGATCAATGCCACAAAAGAAAGCATTTAAAATCTCTAGCTAGAATTATCCCTACCCCCAAACCGGTTTCAAGCTAATGGCTCGAGTTGGTATTTTAGATTTAGTGTTTGAATATCCTAGCACCTCTCTGACAGAGCCATTAACTCAAAATCAGTTTGGGGTAGGGACAATTTTAGATAAAGAATTTAAATGCTTTCTCTTGTGGCATTGATCAGAAAAGCTTGTTTAAATCTATTAGCATGCTGATTATATTATATTTATATAAACTTATAATAGTTCTATGAATATGATTGGCCTAGTCAAAAGCAATATTAAACTATTTTTTTTTTAAATAAATTTATAATCTTTCCAGAATATTGTATCTTCACTATTAATTTGAATTTTTTTTTTAATTATTTTATTTCCCTTTATTCTAATCCAGTCTTTCATTTTAACAATTTCCATATTTATAATTTCTGGAATTATGCACAAAATTTGTACCTTTTTTTTTTTTTTTCAAACTAAAAAATCTAAAATATTTATAAATAAAAACATAAGAAAGCTTTGTCTTATACATAAACAGATGAAAAAGATTGAATCTAAATATGACATCTCACATTTGTCAAATCTGTATTAATTAACTGTAAGTCCATAAAATATTTTTGTATAAGAGATCTATCAAAACATAATTTAATCTCAAATTAATTATATTTCTATTTTGAAATATAAAGTATCATTTTTGCAAATTAAAACAAAATGTAATAATATAACATATATGAAAATATGTAAAGATATTTTCCATTGTATGTATAGTCAATTTAGAATATTATAGTACTTTTTTATATTGCATATTTATAAACTGTCCTCTAGATTGAAAAATATTTTTATCAATATAATTTATATGAAAATATGTATAGATAGTTTACATTGTGTTACACTGTAACATTATAATATTATAGTACTTTATTATATTGTATATTTATAATTTTTGAAGAAGTCTATTGAACAACAAAAACTGTTCTTTGAATTATAGAAAATAATAGATACTGCTTTTGTATTATGTGTGTAATTAACTGTTTAAATTTTTTTTCTCATGTGTCATAGCATCAGCCAGGAAGCGAACCCGCTATCCTGAGACAACTGCTTGTAAAGCAGCTGTCGCTGACCTCTCGACCACCAATGATTGACAAACTGTTTAAATATTATTTCTATTTATGCTACAACTAGCAATATGCTGAATACATGTTTACTTCTATTTTATCTTTATAATGAAATGTTCATTAAAAAGTATAGTAGTATATAATTTAGCTCCAAAATTGACTTGCTAAAAAAGAGGAATGAAATATAGTAAATTATCACTGACAATTATTTTTAGTTCTCTGTAACCTAGGTAATTAGCATTTCATCAGGAAAAGAAATTAATAAATTTATAAAAGTGAGACATGTATAACTATTTGATCTTTGTTATTGAGAAAAATGGCTAAAGATTAAAATTCTCAGGCTTCCAAGCATATTGGATACAAGAATTAGCAAAAATATAATCTTATTTTATGGAAAAAAGCTTTATGTAAATTATAATATATCATGAGAATACTACAACTCTAAATACATTTTTCTTTATTCCAATAATGGTTTTAAGAACCTGCATTTGTCATAAAAAAGGTATTTATATACTATGAAAAAATATATAATTAAAGTATCAAGTGTTTTAGTAATAGGATCAATATTTATATGGAGAAAGTTAATTTTATAAAAAGTCAACTTAGTGAGAATTTTGACTTAATTTTGAAAATACTACAATAAATTAAAGAAGTTGAAAACTCTTAGATAATCCTGCAACATAAATTTAATACTATTAGTTTGTAACTTTCAACCTTAAAATTACTGTTTCATAAAGATTAAGTAACATAACATGAATTCTGGAAGAAATTAAGTTCTTGGAGAAAAAGTGTTTGAGAAGCCTAAGATTTTTTATATTTTCTTAGACAGAATATGAAAATTTTGCACTTATTTGAAATTCAGGAGACAAAATATGTACTGAGAAATGAGTTCTGAGAAAATGCATTTAATTGTCATTGATAATAAATTCTTTTGTAAATCAAAATTCCATCATTTATATCACTTTAAACAGCTAATAACCACATCAATGGTCATTGGGTTTTTCTCTTCTAACTTTTAAATGAATAAGACTTTATTCTTCAATAAATCTTTATATTTAAAACAATAATGTTATCAATGTAAGATTGAATATGAAAAGTAATTTACAAAATAGTTTTTCAAATAAATAGAAATATATAAAATAAAATAAAAAAGTCTGACTTTATTACTTGGGGAAGCATACAAAATTCAAGTCCTTGTAATGCCAGAAATGAAATCAATCCAATGAAACTATGCTCCAGAATTTAACTTTCTACCACTATCCTACAAATTTTATTTTGTTGAAAATATATTTTTTTATCCTAAAACCTAAAATTGAAATGTTTTATTTGATGATTTATTTTTGTTAATTGCTGATAACAGAAACAAATCATCAAAGAAAACATGTCAAGCCTTCAGGTTAAAATAAATATTGTTAGCAAAATAATTTTTTTCACCAATAAATTTTTAGCAATAAGTCAAATTACAATAAAGAATATACTCCAGCACTAAAATTATTTTTAAAGCTATTAAAATTTCACTTATAATTATCAAAAAATAATCCTGACATTTTTAGAAATATGCTTATTGGTGCTGATTTAGAGTAAGATCACTGCCATTTTGAATTGGAAGGACCATCCAAAACCATTTCTGACATATATAATCAATAAATGACATTCAATAATCCACATGATGTCATTTGGATATGTCAGTGGTGGTTTTGGGCATTTCTTAGAATTAAAAATGGTAGTGAGTGCAGTCTAAATACTAAAAGCTTATAACTTCTGAAATATAAATGCTATTAAATAATGATGTCGCATAGTTTTGAAGCATGTGGGGGGGGGGGAAGATGTTTTTGACAATATGAAGTATCATCCAAAAAATGCAGAAGATATGATCAAACCAAGCTTATAATTTTAAAATACTAAAAGATTATACCTGCTAAAATACAAATTTTATTACACAAAATGGAGGTGAGTGCAGTCTAAATATTAAAGCTTATAACTTCTAAAATACAAATTTTATTGCAATAATGATGGTGCAAAGTGTTGAAGTATGCAGGGAGAGAAAAAATGTTTTGGGCAATACAAAGTATCATCCAAAAAATACAGAAATCTGGACAAACCAAACTTATAATTTTAAAAAACTGAAAGTGTATAAATTCTAAAATCTGAATTATATTATAATAAATGTCCATAAGCACATATTCAAATAACATAATATTGATCATACCTGCTTATAATTTCAAAAGACTAAAAGCTTATAAGTTCTAAAACATAAATTATATTATAATAGATGCACATAACCATATAAAATAAAACATATTAATTTTACATTTAATAGTATTTTTTCTTACCAAAAAGATACTCTGATGTTGCATGCTTCTTTTGTCCATATACTTAGAAAAAAAATGGAGATAAAAAATAGAATTGTTCCCATTTGATTTGCTGATGTGGGTATCAGATCTATGCTTGATAATGTGAGGTTCTCATGGGATCTTAAAATTGGTACAAATCTATATATACATAATTTTCTATTTATTAACATCAAAGTGGCATATACCAACAACAAATGAAATCAGAATCATGTTTAAAAAATATTTACAGATTTTAATAAAAATTTGATAATTTCAAATGTAAAAAAGATATTGGATTTTAAATAAGATAAACACTATCCTTTTCACCATCGATAGGTAGTGTTAGCATCTTTGAGAAATTTAATGAATAAATATCCCTTATTTAGATTCTTTTTATCCATGTGCTAGCAAATAATGACATGTAAGAAATTCAGTCATAGCATTACTCATTTTAGTAAGAAAAAATCTTATTTATTAATTTTCATTACTTGCAAAATTAATATTCTTTACTTTAGACAATTATGTTAAAATAAAATGTGATTTATTATTAATTGTAGAATCGATATGCTTAGGTGGTTGTTTCTATATTTATTCAACATTTACATTATTTCAACATGTGGTTATTACCCTATATAAAACAAAATTTATATTTTAAAAACCTTTAGTATTTTGAAATTATAAGCTTGGTTTGATCAATTTTACATTTATGGAACATATGGTTTTTTAATTAATATATGTGTCCATTATTTATTTTACTTTTTTTGTTTAAGTATTTTAAGTTTGTATTTTAGAAATTATAAGCTTTTAGAGTATTTCAAAATTTATTCATTCCTCCCATTTTTTTATATTTTGTATATTTTAGTCACATGATTTGATCAAGCATAGTTTTATAAAATTTGTGCTTTAATTTTTTAATTATTGATGTAAATTGAAATTTTGTAATGTATGGTCATATTGCAACCATGTGTGGATTTTTCAATGTCATTTATTGTTTGGATGTGTCAGCAGTGGTTTTGGGTGGTCTTTAGAATTAAAAATGGCCATGAGATCACTCTAAATCAGTACTGACATGTCTTATATAAAAGCATATCCATTTCTTATTTAATATTACATATTTCCTGTTGACTAATAAAAAATTTAAATTGATGAATTTTGTCCTAAAAAACAAATACTTTTAAACAGCTGAATGTATATATCACATACTTACTAAAAACCAAATATTTAATTTTACAAAATAAAACTAATTTTATTTAGAAGGTAATAATTCTTTCTCACTTGTTCCATACTATAAAATCAGCAATGTTAAGTACAAGGATACTCTCATTCCAGCCACAAGGTAAACACTTAAAGAAAAGAATGACAATCTTATTTTCAAATCTAAATGCACTTACATAGGCCAGTCTTAAGTACCTTAGAATGAGATCTATTTCTTTTAATAATCTTGTTAACACATATGAAATATTAAAATTTACTTCATGATATTATTAGAAGATGTTAAACTATGTGGTGATTTCTTATATATTTATGCTCTCATTTCAATATACTTAAGATTGGCCTATATAAATGCTTTTAGGTTCAAAAATAAGATGGCCATTTTTATTTTTTCAAAGTCTTTATCTTGTGGGTGGGATGAGAATATCATCATATTTAACAATATTGATTTTTAGTATGGCACAGGGAAAAAGGGATTATCACCTTCTAAACAAAATTGCAATCTGACATTGTGTTAGTAAAATTCATTGATCATTAAAAAGTAAAAATAAATAAGTTAATCTATTATATATAAAGTTACATTTTTCTAAAAGTCAAAATTAATTTAAAGGGGAAATGGTGTGCACTAATAAACATCTCATTAAGTGACAATCTTTGATTTCCTTGAATACTTTCTTTATAAAAGATGCTGGTATCAACATAATTTCATTACAAATCATTATCATTAAAATTGTTTGTAAGATTGAAATATGAGTACTACAGTTAACCAAAAACAAATCACTCTAAGTCTAGTTGCAACTTTAATGCAGTATAATACTGTTAGTAGTAAAATATAAATTTTTCAATTTTAATACTTATGTATTATAAAATTATTCAAAACTTTTATTTCATAACACATATTTTATAAGATTGTATAAAGACATTTAAAAAAAGATAAAAGATGCCTAAGATAAAATATTACTATGTGAGTTTGCTTAAAAAGAATATCAGATTAAGTTAACCATTAATTAAATTTAAATTATATATCTATCATAAAAATGATAATATACTCCAGGTAATGCAGATTACTTATTTGATGATGTCAAGATATTCACTACATTTGCATCCTTCTTGCAGTGCTCATTTTAAACCTAAAAATCATATATACACAGAGGCATAACTCTTCATACATTAGCACCACTCAGTGCAAGTCAGAGTAATCAATGGATGCAGGAAGGTTTGTCCATAAAATCCCTATCTAGTGCCTACTCATCCACTATTCTTAGACTAGTTTTTAGCTTGTGGCTTTCATCAGTGAGGAACCTTGACTCTGAAAGCACTGCACCTAGACCTTATGATCTAATGTAATCCTAATGCATATCTACCTTGCACTTTTCACAACACTTTTAATCTTTAATGATAATTTTGAAGGATGAGCAGTCTGATTCAGAGCTATTACACAGATGAAAATGAAAAACTGTGAAGAAAACTATTAGATAGTTGAAATTGTCATAATTCACTAAAAGCACTGCAAAGAGTAAATAGTGGGATTGATTTTTTTAAGAATTTATTCAATCCATATTAATAAAGTTATTTCTAGAATGATGAGTTTTAACAAATTTTAAAAAAATAAAAGATTTGCATATCAAATAATTATTTCTTATATTACATTTTTATCATTTTAAAAGTAGATCCTCATAATATAATGGCTAGTATGTTATATTATACTGCCATATTCTGAATTTAAATCTGAAAATTAAAATTTTAAAATCAATTCTAACAGTTTC
The DNA here is from genome assembly GCA_028023455.1 of Epiperipatus broadwayi. Taxonomy (NCBI): domain Eukaryota; kingdom Metazoa; phylum Onychophora; class Udeonychophora; order Euonychophora; family Peripatidae; genus Epiperipatus; species Epiperipatus broadwayi. The sequence goes on along the minus strand of JAQFVV010001417.1, from coordinate 59,563 downwards.
ATTATTTAAGCATACTCTAGATGATTCTAGAGGCTGATGAATAAGACTGCAGAGTTATGAAAAATAAATATGAAATCTAAAAAATGAACTTATATGAGAATAAATAATATATAAAATATTATATAAAACACTGGAAGATGCTCATTTTTATTAAGTGTAAAGACAGCATTAGCTACCAGGGAATGATAGCTAAAATAAAATGAAGGTTTAGAAAATCATTTATATTGAAGATGAGAAGAGAAACATTACATATTTATTTTTGGAGTGGATGGTGTTGAACATAGATTAAGATAAATTGTATAAAGAATATTAAAGATGAAGAAACAACAGAGGTAGAGATTAAAAGATATTTTTATTTAGATCTTTATAACAAAAAAAGGAAAATAAGGATGGGATAGTATAACCAATAAAACAGCTGTCATGAAAATGGAATAGAAATAAAATAAAATCAGACTTTAGGAATGATTCAGTAATAAGCATTAAGTACTATCTAAGTTTACTATGATGTATAATAATGGTAGAAGAAAATGTTTTACATGTTTAACATAATTTCTGAGCACATGATCTATGAAAACTACTAAACAAAGTCAATTACCATCACAAGAGAGTAAATGGGCCTCAATATATCAATATAACAATTTACAAGTTAGAATACCAAAAACTTATTTAAAAAAATACTTATATCCAATCTTTCCTCGAAATCAGATTTGTGAAATATTATAGTAACATATTTAATTTATGTAGAAGATGTATTCTGATCATTAAATTTATAGCAAACCTCTTTCTCCTCATATACATTTCAATGCAATTTTTATATAATTTCTCTTTTATTTTTCTTACAGTTATGACTGTCCTGCAGTCTTCATCAGAGCCACAACACAAACATATAATCATATAAACATTATTTTATATACATATCTATATACATATTTTTTACATTATTATTTCTATTTACATCTAATTTTTACTAATTTTATAGTTACATCTTTTAATTTATAATTTTTTTTATTACTTTTAATCCCATTATATTTTATTTTTACTTTTTTTTAAATTTATCAATCATTCTACTTTCATTCTTTTATACCACTATACTTTTCTAATTCACTTTTTATTTCCATTACCTCAATCTCCTCTATTACTTTTTATTATTTCTTTGTAATTTTTCTATACCATTTATTTTATCTCTATATACATATTTTATTCGTATTTATAATTGTTATTTTATTTTTATCTCTATTTTTACTTTTATTCTTGGTTATTAAGAAAAATAGTGTAAAAATTATGTATATAAAATCTGCATATAAAATAATGGTTATATATCTCTGATGAAGACTGCAGGACAGTTGAAACTGTAAGGAAAATATAAGAGAAATTATATAAAATTTGCATTGAAGTGTATATGAGGAGAGTATATAGTAAAGTTTGATATGTATGAATATAGGAAAAAAGATGCAAAAAAAGTGAAATTAGAAGATAAGAATAATCATTAAAATTAATAGTATTTTCGATCAGTTTGATTACTTATTACAAAAAATTATGATTAATATAAAAACCTTCTCAATATATTAATATTAGCTTTATTTACTATTTAATAAAATGTCAGTCATATGTAATCAGCTGACTTTAATTGGCCAGTAATTTGACAATGATACAAAAAAATAAACATTTTTAACTTGAGAAAGTATAATGCTCCATGAACAAGTTTATATTCTTATATATTTACAACCATGACTTATTTATAAGCTTATTAAAATTGTTAAAATGTTCATTTTGATTGTTATTAGAAACTAAAAGTTAGCTTGATTTATAATTACAGAAAAATTGCCTTTAATATAAAAGAAATGTGCACCCTATTCAAGTATTAAAGCTTGATTTATTTACCATTTAATAATTTAGGAGTTAGATAAAGGTGGCTTAACATGGCTATGTAGTTAAGAAATGATCTTTGAGAAGATGGCTTGTGAATTGTTATACTAACATATAAACTTATTTATTCTACGAATAAAATTCTATAAATTATATACTCTTTTTTTCTTTTAAAATAAAAATACAATTTCATAATCTGTTTTTTATAAATTTATTTTAAATTTATCATAGCTTTTATTTATTATGTAATATTCTTTAAAGTAATATAAAACATATAATTACATGGCTTTGTTGCTTGGGATTTTATAACAACTTCAAATATTAAAAGTGCTGAAATTGCATTCAATTTGAGGACATTGTGCTCCACATTCTGACACTCTACCACTGGCCTAAATTTCACAGAGTATTTTTAAGCAGTTAAATAAAGATTATATTATTTTTATAAAGATTTTTTACTGATTTAAGGATCTCTTAGTATGATCGCCATGCATATATTTATCATGTCTCTGATCTGAATTCAATCTTAGCTAATAAAAATGTTTTTTTTTTGTCTTAAACTTTATCTAGATAGCTGTATTCAACCTAACTACATATATAATATTGATTAATAAAAAACCATCTAGCTATTTTTAATGAAAGAATAAAAGGTACTTACAGATAATTCAACCGATGACGTATTTGACTTACTGATTTCCCTTCTGGTAGACATTGACAGTTTTTGCATGACAACATTGTCATGGCAACCAAGTGACTGGCGTGATTAATCCATCAGAGAGTCAATTTTTTTTTTACCCGCAAGATTTAAAATTCAGAGAGAGGTTTGGGAAATTTTTGATTTTCCTGTCTATTGTGATTTTGCTATCCACGGCATCACAGTGACTTTTTTGAGCTCTTCTACTTTGTGATATTTGCGTTATTTGCATTTATGATGGCTGAACCTACAACAACCTTGTTTAATTTACCAAGTACGGAGGAAGAAGCGATCATCTTCTTACAAGACCGTGGACTTCTCCCCAAAAGGAAATTGTGTCAAAATGGTCATGAAATGAAAAAGTATGTTCACAATTCGGGACACAATTCGGTGAAACAATGGTGATGCAACTTGAAAGATTGTCTATCCCAAATCGCAATGAGAAAAGGCACGTGATTCGTTGGCTCCAAAATGACTTTCATGACCACTATACGTTTCATCTACAGTTGGTCCAAACAATTAACATCCATAACATTTTGTGCAGAGGAATTGAATATTTTGGACAAAACTGTTATCGATTGGAACAACTACCTCCGTGAAGTTTGTACCTGAAGATTGTTAAGAAATAAAAGGCGGAAAATCGGAGGTCCCAACACAATCGTGGAAATCGACAAAAGCCTCTTCACAAAATGGAAGAACAATGCTGGAAGAGTCCTACCACAGCAATGGCTATTTGGTGACATATGCAGAGAGACTGAGGAATGTTTTATTGTAGCCATTCAAGATAGAAGTGTGTCTACTCTCATGCAAGAAATTTTGCAAAATGTACACGAAGGCTTGACTATCTGCAGTGATTGCTGGAAGGGATATAAGAGTGAAGAGTTAGCTGAGGCTGGATATGAACACCATCATGTTAATCACACATACAACTTCGTAGACCCCACAACTAGCATACATACACAAAATGTTGAAATGTTGTGGGGTTTGGTCAAATGGCATAATAAAAAACGCAGAGGGACAGCACATCAGCACCTGGACTCATATTTGAGTGAGTTTATGTGGAGGCAGTCATATAAAGCTGATCCTTTCGCTGCGATTTTGGAACATATGTCCCAATTCAGTCTTCCGCAGTGAACGCTATTTGTAAGTAATTTTAATTTTTTTTCTAATAATTATAATTTTATAATTAATTATATTATTGAATATAGACAATAAGTAATCCAAATGCATGTAAAAGTAAGGTCACCATTAATGCCATATTCGCATTAAATCTTTATTTTAAATGTACAAAAAATTTTTGGTAATATTTCTACAATGATCAAACTTCCACTTAATTACATTTACTTTGTAAATAATTTTCAATAATTTTTTAAATCAAATTAACAATATACAGTACGTTTTTAAAATTACCAAATGCATGTAAAAGTATGGCATGTGATAACACATTTTCTCCAAGATCGCCATTAATGCCAGATTCGCATTAATTTTTTTTTTTTTTAAATTTACAAATTTCTTTTTATAATATTTCTACACTTATCAAACTTCCACTTAATTACGTTTAATTCGTAAATAATTTTCAATAATTTTTTAACTCAAAGTAGCAATATACAGTATGTTTTTAAAATTAACAAATGTATGTAAAACTGCGGCATGTGATAACACGTTTTATACAAGATCGCCATTAATGCCAGATTCGCATTAATTCGGGTAAAGTGTTTTTTATCTGTTTTTGTTAAATTTACAAAAAATTTTTGGTAATATTTCTTCAATTATCAAACTTCCACTTAATTACGTTTAATTTGTAAATAATTTTCAATAATTTTTTTAATCAAATTAGCAATATATATTTTGTATTGACCTTATTTTGTATTTGGTGCATGTAAATTTTCAATAATTTTTTAAATCAAATTAGCAATATACAGTATGTTTTTATATTTTGTATTGACCTTATTTTGTATTTCATGCATGTAAATTTTCAATAATTTTTTAAATCAAATTAGCAATATACAGTACGTTTTTGTATTTTGTATGGACCTTATTTTGTATTTCATGCATGTAACTTTTCAATAATTTTTTGTTTTTATATTTTGTATTGACCTTATTTTGTATTTCATGCATGTAAATTTTCAATAATTTTTTGTTTTTTGTATTTTTTCTTTCAGGACCAAGAAACATGGTGGTGTTCGTTTTCTGCCCGCCAAGAAGCCATCTAAAAAACCGTGTGACCATATTACCCTTTTTTTTTCTTTCTGTAATATGTAATTTTTTTTTTAATTTTTATATTTTTGCCATTTTTTTTGGTTTTTTATCACGTGACCTGCGTCACATTTTTGTCTTTTTTTTATGTTTTTATGTTTTTTATCATGTGATCAACCAATGACGTATTACCCTGAAGGCATATCAGTCTATTCTTGTGATTTTTAACGTACCATGTTCACGTAATCTGCATATTTTAGCGACTAAATGTGTCTACAGGTCACTTGGAGACATTATCTTAAAAATCGCAACATTAGACTGTTATGCCTTCAGGGTAATACATCATCGGTTGAATTATCTGCAAGTACCGAATAAAATAAGGATAGATCTAGGGTCTGAACCTACTCTGGCACCTCTCTGAGGAGTGCCAAAGCAAGAAACCATGGTCAGGGGTTGGGGGGTTCCTGACAAAGATATTTTAAATGCTAGCTTTGGCTAAGCATTTATCACAAAGCTTATTGAGGAATTGGCAATCCTCATTATTTATAACTTACAAGCTTAAGAGAATAGGGTCATGTGATCTATGACTTTTGTTTTGACTATTTAAGGCTAGATCTTCTCTCTATGAGAATTTTCTGAAGCATTTTTTGTCAAGCAATGGACTATTTAAAGTTTTGCTTTTACATATACTTTATTAATAATAATAATAATAAATATGTAATGTTGATAACCTCTTACACTGATATTTGAAAAGTATTTATTTAATCTATTGTTAGAGATTTGAAAAAAAAAACACTTTTTTATTTTATAAAAAATTTTGGTGGTTTGTGAGATTAGAAATGAACCTTACAATATGCTTATCATTTTTATTATGCGATTGTAGATAACAATGTTTATATTTTTAACAAAAAATAGTTTGCAATAATCTATAGTGAAAACATTATCTAAACTGAACAAGACAGTTTTGAGATGCATTATGATTACACACATGCATATATTAAATCATAAATTTGACAATAAAATATTGTTAATAAAAATAAAAACTCTATCTTTTATTAATATAATAGAGGTTTTTGATGCAACATCTTATAGCCATGCCTACATGCAGGATTTAAATTCACATGAGAAGAGTCAAAATTGAAAACATTCAGCCCATAATCAGTTGTATTTAATCATTCAATATGGATCAGTAAATGGCTATGGAACTAATTTTAAGTTAGATAGTAAAACAAGAATATAAAATAAGCTCTTACTATCCAATAATCGAAAACCATATTGAGTATTGCCTTTCTTAATGTTCCTCAATAAGAGACTTTGGAAAGACATGTGGTCAAAAGTTCTCTATTTTAAAAGATGCTTTACCTTATTAATATAAAAAAAACTTATTAAAATGTATAATAAAGCTTAAATACTAATATGTATGAATGAATTGTATTAAGATAATGAGCAATATAAGCATTATTCATGATGATTGTTTTAACCAATAAGATATCATATGCTGTTCAGTCTCAATTTCCCTTTTTTTTACCACATTTTTGCCATCTAGTGTAATTTTTAGTAATCAATAGATGTCAGGTGGTAATGCTTATTACACCCCTATCCACTACTGTCCTATAGGTAATTATTGAGGCTATAATGGCTTAGTTTGCAAACACTAATATTTTCTAATTTGGGGTGATAGTTTGATGGCAAAATAAACAAAGAAAAGATGGTTCTAGAGGAAAGATGCAGGAGATTCATAAAATCTATTCATCCCAAAACTCTTCACAAATGAAAGTCTTGATGTAGAAGTAATCCACCAATACTGGATAAAACAGCATTGAATCGGGATTTAATAATCACTACAATCTGGCATCTATTAATTTCTAAAGCTTGTACTAGTTGGAAAACATGGTGAGAGATAAAATATTTACTGATGTTACAGTATTTATTACTTAGTCAAAGAATTTACTATTTTGTTAATTCAATTATCCAATATGCTAACAATAAGCATACATACAAACTAACAACTCAGGAGTTCATTTCATTTTAATATACTGAGATTCTATTATATTGCATAATAATAATAAAGTACTCCATAGCTGATATATATTCCTCATTAAACAATTGAAAAGTTTCTAAGAATTAATTGATAGGCACAATAGTCCTCCCCTCACTATTTCTGTACACTTAATCCATGATTTTAATAACACACAGCTTAAAAATAATAAAATTAATGATGGAAATATGAATTCATATTTTTCACATACCTTATCACCTTCAATAATGTCATCATAACGAAGTCTTCCTCAGAAATTTATTCATTTATCTGCTCCATCAGATATTCAATTATTTTCTTTCTCTCTTGGTCTTTCATAAAACCATTATTTTGCCTTACATGGATTAGTGCAATGATAGAGCATCATTGTACTAAGGATCAATTTCTGAGATCAATTCTAGTTCCAGAAATTGTGGCTTGGAAACTCTTATGAACTCCCAGGCAATAAACATGTCCATTTTTTTAAAACCATTATTCTGTTTTCAATAATTCTTTTTGGCTAACCAAAAATAACTTTTTCTCCTTGTTATGGAGATAGTGTACAAGAATCGATAAATGACAAGTGTAAAAGCAACAAACCAGTCATGGAGAAAGATATTATTGCACCATTTGATCTGCTGTTCACTGATTACTCAGCCTTATAGCTTTAAATTCAGGAAAAGAGATATGATATTGGAAATATATGAGAAAGTTGTGTGATATTGTTATTAATGTTATTTTTGTTTACATCAAAATATGCACATTTTTATAATAAAAATACTATCACAGATAAATATATTTATATATGTTATAAACTTTTATATTATCTAAAATTTAATTTTATCTGTGGCTTCAAATATCCACAGAACGAAATAGCTGTGGTTATTATGAACAGTGAATATAAAACAGGCAAAACTCCCTATACGTATTATGATCATGTGACGTTTATTGGCTGAAAACAGTGGATATAACAAGTGGATAAGTATATATAAGCAGTAAAAAGCTTATAGAATGTAAATAAAGTTCTTACCTTTAATATACATAGTGAAAAACAAAATGATGAGATTAAAAGAGAACATCAGAAAACTAAAACAAAACAAAAAATCATAAATATATGCTTTGGGGAATAATATAAAAAGATTAAGTAGCAAATTACAAAAAATATGGCAGCATTTAATAGTCACACTTTCTTGATAAATAATGATTAGTGTTTAATATATAGTTTATTGAATTTCAAGTGTACCATACTTTTCAACACACACACTCACATACATATATATGTAACATAGATACTTTATATATATATGTATGTATGTATGTGTGTGTATATATATATAATGAAAATCAAGATTATAGTATAAACAAAATTTTACAAGTAATAATTTAGTTATTAATAATATATTGACAGGGCCCTTAACATATAATGTAGAGGGTGTGTGTTCACTCAAGCATTCCCTGAAAAAATAAGAATAACTACTATACTTTTATTTTTAAAATAAAATAAATAGCAAAATGTCTGCCTTTCATACTGTTACATATGTTCTGGGTATATTTTTAAAACATAATCTCTCTAATTGTTTTGATGTTTTCAAATCAGTTTCAACTAAATGTCCTAAATCTTTGTAACACTTTTAGCATTATGCTCAAAAAATATTTTATTATACTTAATACTGCACATTGAATTTAGAAAAGATAATAAAGGAAGAATAAAATGGATATTTTTTCAACTAAGCTGAAGAAATTTTATATATATATGATTTCATATTATTATTATTTTCGGGATATTCCATGTGGTAAAATAGCTAAATAGCTGCTGTTTCAATACAATAACAAGTACCTTCCTCAAAGCATTCTCTTTCTCAAATCATAGGAATGTGTGTGAGATTTAAAATCATTTTTATCTTTTTGTTTCTCCTCATACATAAATTGTATTGGTTGAGAAGTTTTAAATTTTATTTTGTCTTCCAATAGCTTCTTTCAAATGTTGCTAATCTTCTTTAATTCACATCTTTCATTTATGCTCTTGTATCTTTTAAAAATCTTTATAGCTTCTCTTAGCAATCTCTAAAAAAGGCTCAAGAGCATAAATAAAAGGTGTGAATTAAAGAAGATTAGAAACATTTGGAAGAAGCTATTGGAAGACAAAATAAAATTTAAAACTTCTCAACCAATAGAATTTAAGTATGAGGAGAAACAAAAAGATAAAAATGATTGTAAATCTCATACACATTTCTATGATTTGAGAAAGAGAATACTTTGGGGAAGGTACTTGTTATTGTACCAAAATGTCAGCTATTTAGTTACTTTACCACATGAAATATCCCAAAAATAATAATATGAAATCATCATTTATCTGTGAAAATATTAGAATTAACACACACACACATATATATATATATATAATCAGAATGATGCATGGAAAATAAAAAATGGCTGTTGTTGCAAAATTTGCAAATTTTAATGTCTTTCTTTGCTTTTTATTTATTTACAGTTTTATTTGCTTGTTTACATTGTTTTTTATACAGCAAAAAATTAAAGTCATGTAGTTAGAGAAAGGGTAATTGATCATGCAAGCACTTGATATAAAAACAGAATTTGTGACATTTATCTGAGTAAAAAACATGCTTTATAACATGTATTCCAATTATGAACTTCTAGCCTTACCCTGTTACATGCAGTTATATGACAGACTTGAAATCTAAGTATTCCTAATTTAAAAATCAGTCTATTTTTTTATGTATAAATCTTTTATCTTTACTAGCAATAATTATTTTTATTCTGTAGGATTTCTACAATAATCCCAATAACAGATATATGTTCATGAATAAGCATTTTAAAAATATGTTTACACATAAAAATAAATAGGAAAAACTAATGAGGAGAAACAAATATTCACATCTTCACCACAATTTTATAACCAAGTGGTAATAATGTTGGAAACAGGTGTGAATTTTATGATGCATTATCCCAGTAAGCAGTGTAACTCTGCATATTTCCATAAAGTTTTGAAATGCTTCCACAGACTATTTCTCAAATATTCTACCTAAAAATCATCACCCACCACATCAGAACCATTTTTAAATCAAGAGTAACCATCTTTTAAAGCCATTTGCAAAAATAATGGCCAATTTCCCCTCACTTTGCACAGATTCAACTAAAGTGATTTTTATTTTGTAAACCAAAATATGATTTGTAATCAAGATAGAACTAAGATTTAGAAAAAAATCACAGAATTCTTTTATAAGAAATTCTTAATCTTATTGGAGTGTGGATAGAAGAATAAGTGTCATGTCAAACTTTAAAATGCTAATTTCTATGTAAAGCACATTGTGTAGCATATTTTAGAATTAAATTTATATAATCAATAATGGTAAAATTTTGAAATATCATAATAACATATGTATGTGTGTATATGAGGCCATAAATACATTGCATGTGAATGTTAGTCAAAGAAAACAGTCAAATTCAATCACAGTCTAAATAACAAATGCACGTGGATGATCAGTAGCTTTTCCAGAAGCAAAATGATGTCAGTTCTTAAAAATTATGATATTATAAATAGTAAGTGGTCAGTACATCAAATAAAACTATAATTTTGATTTTGAGAAACTAATAAAGTGATGTCAAATATTTATAACTGTTAAACTAAACATCTGCTCTTTTGTATCTTGGTCTAGTATTAAGAGTGTCACACTCAAAAGCAAACATTCTGTATTGATTCCCAGCTAGTAATTGCCAAACAAAATCTATATAATCACATAAATATAACTATCATACTCATTGCTACTATGGTAAAACAAATTCTTAGATGAACTGTGGAAGAATTATCTGTAGTATTATCTTCCACCTAAAGCTTGCCTAGGGGAGGATGATTTACTCCGTGTTTACATACTATTGAGTTATATTTAATTTTGGCTATATATATATATGTATATATATATATACAAATATCTATGTTTAAAAAATTTACATCTGATAATAATTTCATATGTATAAAAAAGATAAAGGACTAAGAGTGTGTTTATTACTAAAATCTGATTATGAAGATGAAGTTATTACTCAAATGAATAATTTTAATTTTGTAAAAGTTGATAAAATAAATATAAAAAATTTACATATTAAATTTATTAATAACATTTTTAAAAAAACTAAAAATAATGTGATTGATAATAGTACTTACTATAAGATTTATCCTTCTGCTGCAATATGTCCCAAGATTTTTTTCAAATATAAAACTGCAGAAAGAAAATGAACCATTACGTTTAATGGTTGATTGAGGGAGGGCATTTTATTATGAAATGTATCATTTGAGAAAATGCTACAAGAAATTCTTGGTTTTGGTAAATATACAACATGTTCATCATTTGATTTTGTTAGTAAAATCTGTAACATTATGATTGATGTTAATGACTCATTGAAATTATTTCAAATGTATTAAGTTTAAAAAATGTTAATGTGAAAATAATAAAATTTATAATTGAAACATTAAGCTTTATCGACAAAAATATGCAGTTTTTAAAAAAAATTATAAAATGGGTAATGGCTGGCCAATGGGTTTATCTACTGTTGCTCAAATATGTAATTTCTACATATGAAGAAAATATTCTAAAAAAGGAACATTATCAAAAAAGCATTACTGTATATTATCAAAATGTTGATGATGTTTTTGCATATGGCAAGCCAAATATAATTAAAGAGTTGTTCAAAGAATTAAATAATTTAAATGGCTTAAAGTGGATAAAGACAGATAAACATTTAATGTGCATTGAATTTCTTGATCTTAAGTTACAATAACTAGAAATCAATGTATGCTGGATTACTGTATGACCATTAAACCAGTAGTAAAAAGAGGTTATATTCCATATAAATCAAGAGTGCTAACATCACATAAAATGGCAGGTTTGAAGTCTTTCTTATTTAAAAATAATAGTCTTGGGAAATATTTATTGGGTAAAGGCAAAAATATTGAAATATATTAGAATGAATTGTTAAATGTTGATTACAATTATAATCATATATATATATATAATGTTATTAAAGATTTTATTATGAGATACAAGAATAAAAATTTTGATAATAATATTGATCCTCCTGTTAATAAAAAAGATATTGATATCAATACCATACATTTCAAATGATCAAGTAAACTGTATAAAGAAGATTTATAAAGGCATATGTGATATTGCATTTTACACATCTCCTACATTAAACAAATTAATAAATGATTTTAAAGATAAAACCTTATTTATAAATAAAATTTGTATCATTTATAAATGGATATGTAGGTGTGGTAGTGTATATATATATATATATATATATATATATATATATATATATAGGTGAATCAAGATGTATGATGGAAAAAAAACTAAAGAGCACTTGCTGTTGTTAAAAAGAGTTCAGAAATTGAATCAAAATTGCAGAGTGGATAATAATGTTTCAGCAACCATTTCTCATGACCATAATAATTCATGTAGTTATGGTTTAAACTTCAATTACAACAACATTAAAATATTGCAAATTGAAAAAAATATCAATAAAAGAAAAATAGAAACTATCCTAATATACAAATAGGAACATGATGTAATTAACAGGTAGGCAGCAAACATTAAGATCTTGGAATTGTGGGAAGGTTAGCCTTTCAAAGTGTTAGTTGACTATTACTACAAGGATAGACAAAAGTGCTACTAAGTGGATAAAATTTTTATAATATATCTGATTACTATATTCATAAATATTCACCTATATAATTATGTAGTATATTGCTTTGAAGAAGTACAGACATCAAATTATAATATTATATGTATATAATAAACAATCAAATCTTTCAGACTTCTACAATTTCTAAAATTTGTTATTAATTCTTAGTTGCCATCTTGTGAAAATGTCTTACGTCAATCTTACTTACCATATGTCTATTTCATATAATAAACCTATATACATCATGTGAGTTGGAAACTTAAAATGCTTGACATATATATAAAAACAATATTCAGAATTTTATATTTATATGACTTTCTAATCATGACCAGTTTTATTTTGAAGTTTGTATGAGCTTTTAATATGTTGAATGACATTTCTTTAATGGGCTTCAAGGTACGTTTTTATTAGCATTGGTCACATATATTTTCAATTCTAAATGTGCTTAACCTAAATTACTTATATAAATTAACCAGAACATATTTTGAATAAATGTACTTAGCCTAAGTTACATATGTAAATTAACCAGAACATACTCATACACTGTATTTAAAGTATGGCTATTAAATATATTGAATCTTTATTCCCAACAGTGTCAATGAATGATTGCTTAAATAACATCACCATTTTTTCTTTATATTTGTTGATATATGAATGTGATTATTCTTAATTCTTTGAGGTTTCCTGCTTTCATTAAATATTTATATAATGTAATCACTATTTTCATGATTATATTATGAAAATAATGTTTTGTTTCATTGAAATATGGGAATTAAAACAAAAATATAATACATTGTATTCACCAAACTTCAACATATATATATATATATATCGAACTCAGCTCTATTTCAATATATATATATATATATATTGAAACAGGTCGATCCCTGTTTCAAAAAGCAAATTTGCCTATATATGCGTCAATATAGCCCGATTAATTAAATTTATTTCTTTTTCATATTTATATTTCCTTTTTTAGTATATACATTTATAATTCTAAATAGGGATTAAAAAAAGGTTAAAATAAACAGAAGAGGGAGAATATGTGTGCTCATTTGTTTTTTGTTTTTTAAAAACACATGTATATATTTTGCTGGATAGAATAATATATAAAAAAAAAATGCAGTTATGGAATTTCATTTTGAAAAAGTTAAATGGAAAAAAGATATCAAAAATAAATTGATCGATATCTAAGAAACTTAATTAGTGAGATGTAAGTTTAGATTCAAAAGAATTTCGATGAAAACAAAAGAAGAACAAAATTAGATTTGGAGGTGTGAAAAGTTTTTGTTCAAAAAAGAATCCGGATTTTTGAACGGCAAAACTTGCTAAAAAGAATTTATTCTATTGCTGATTTTTGTAGAGAGTGCTGCGAAGGGGAGTCATTTAGAATCGTCGGGTAGAAGGATGTGCAAGCAGGCTTTAGAGTTGTAAGCGTGAGAGGCTTTTACAATCCTGCCCCCGAAGACACTGAAGTTGCTGCCATGTACGCAAATATTGTAAATGGAAACCAGTCACTCCGATGCCAAGATCAAGCTCCAACAATAGTAGCAGGTCGAAAATCAATAAAACAGATCAAACCGCTGAAATAACCTATGTCAAATGCAATACACATTGGAAAGAAGTATTTCAGCTTTAGTTTTTCACGAGGAAGAAAGAAAAACGTAATGTGCACATTTACCACCTATATTCATCTAATACTTCAAGTGTTAGTGTGTTTTTAATTACACAATAAATTGTCCACATAAACATTATTTATTAACTCTTCTGAACTTAAAATGATTTTTTTTATTGTGGATTCAGATGAATCAGATATTGTTTTCCCGTTTATTTTCATTTTCTATTGCATTTTTATACAGTTCTATGCAGTGTATGTGTATGCATGCATTTCTCACCATTTTGAGCACAAAACATAAAGGGTCATATAAATAATATAGAAATTAAAAGCTATAAGATTAAAGTAAAAATGAAAGTTACATATATTTGTGTTATTTCTTTGATTTTGAGTTAGTTAGATTATTAAATTTAAAAATTAATGTAATGGTTTGGATTGAAGAGTGTCTTGTATAATATTAATCCCCTGTATATTCCCACAATTAAATAATCACCCGCTTTGAGTAGAGCTAGTCAATGGCACTTCCATATTGTATTCCTGCTCTCCCAGCATAATTCTTATAGTAATATAGGATTGGTGCTTGATATCATAAATTGATGCTCATAAATATGCTGGGCGATAAATGGAATAATTTTCGAAATACTTTTAAAAATAAATATTTTTTTTAACAATTACACATATACATGTATTGTTATATACATACATGCAATCTTACAAATGATTATATATATGTGTAAGATATATATGGAAAACAGTACATCCTGTTACAATGGTGCCCAACATGGGGCTTTCAAAGAGTGGAAAGTATGGGGGACGGAGTGTAGGGGATAAGCATAAAAAGAAAAGTAATACACAGATATATATTGAAAATTTTTTTTAAAAAAAAATGGAAAAAAGTAGCCAAACGATAAAATTTAGTTTATTAAATTTTAAAGAGAAATCGGAAAATTGACAATGGAGTGGATTGATTAGTTAGGAAAGTTAGTATGCAGCATGATGCTTTGGGGGAGGGACAGTAGGGCTGAAAGTTTTTTTTTAAATTAATTTATTTTTTTAGGTTGTGGGTTCAATATTTATCTTAGTTATTATAAGGGCAGTTATATATATTGACGTATATAAGGTAATGGTTTATACATTTGGGTTTGCCGGTTTGTAAGGATAGAGAAAAAATAAGTTGTGGCTGTGAAGTTTTGGGAGAAAGGCAGTCTAAGTCTGATGGGGGGAATATGGGGTTGGCTGCTGGATCGGGCATGTGGTGTGTTGCATTCTGTGTATGGCTGCTTTTTATTCCTGACATGGTTCGAAAATTCCGAATAAGAATCAGGCATTTGTTTTAGTTACCCACACCCCTAACACTCGGAAGCAGCAGAGTGTGGTTAGGAGATGCCAGCATTTGTCCTAGTTACCCACACCCCTAAGACTCAGAAGCAGCAGAGTGTGATTAGGAAATGTCTTCTCGTTAAAAAAAAGAAATTTTTTTTACGTTTTGTTTTATTTTGTGGTCATCTAACCAAGCAGGTCGGGGTAAAGTTGGCTATATTCATTCATAGCATGTTGTATGCTCATGAGTTATGGTCAGACCCAGAGTATATCGATAGGTCAATGGTCGCTCACTCTTATGTTTTATAGTTACAGAATAAAACTCAGATAAAATTGATTTTAAGACATACATATAGTTTTATTTGTTTAGACATAAGCCATTTAAACACATAGACCATATTTAAAGGCTTCCGGGAGGGAGGTATTGAAACAGGGCTGAGTTCGATCCCTGTTTCAAAAAGTAAACTTGCCTATATATGCATCAATATAGCCCGATTAATTAAATTAATTTCTTTTTCATATTTATATTTCCTTTTTAGTATATAAATTTATAATTCTAAATAGGGATTTAAAAAAGGTAAAAATAAACAGAAGAGGGGGGTATGTGTGCTTGTTTTTTTTTTAAAAACGCATGTATATATTTTGCTGGATAAAATAATATATATAAAAAAAGTATAAATGCAGTTATGGAAATATACTTTATTTTTCAAGATGGAAACTTTTCAATTTCATTTTGGAAAAGTTAAATGGAAATAAGATATCAAAAATAACTTGATCGATATCTAAGGAATTTAATTAGTGAGATGTAAGTTTAGATTCAAAAGAATTTCAATGAAAACAAAAGAAGAACAAAATTAGATTCAGAGGTGCGAAAAGTTTTTGTTCAAAAAGAATCCAGATTTTTGAGTGGCAGAACTTGCTAAAAAGAATTCATTCTATTGCTGATTTTTGTAGAGAGTGCTGTGAAGGGAGTCATTTAGAATCGTTGGGTAGAAGGATGTGCAAGCGGGCTTTAGAGTCGTAAGCATGAGAGGCTTTTACAATTCTGCTCCCAAAGACACTGAAGTTGCTGCCATGTGTGCAAATATTGTAAATGAAAACCAGTCACTCCACACCAAGATCAAGCTCCAACAATAGTAGCAGGTCGAAAATCAATAAAACAGATTGAACCACCGAAATCACCTACATCGAATGCAATACACATTGGAAAGAAGTATTTTAGCTTTAGTTTTCCACGAGGGAGAAAGAAAAAGGTAATGTGCACATTTACCACCTATATTCGTCTAATAGTTCAAATGTTAGTGTGTTTTAACTACACATAATAAACTGTCCACATAAACATTATTTATTAACTCTTCTGAACTTAAAATGATTTTTTTTATTGTGGATCTGGATGAATCAGATATTGTTTTTTCGTTTTTCATTTTCTATTGCATTTTTATACAGTTCTATGCAGTGTAATGTATAATGGGACGATCCTTTTCAGGACTCGAGGAAGTTGCATCTAGCTATAGTTGGACTTTGAGTCTTCTTATAGAATGCAATGGATGATGTGATTTAAAATACAATCCAATTCACTCCTCTATTAATAACCTCGTTACTCTCGGAATTCGAACTCAGAGTAGAAATTGCAATTGACTCTCTTCAGGCATTTCCATAAGTATCCCATAGTAATGATAAATTTAGTATAAGCTATATATAACTTCTTTATAAATATTAAATCATTAAGTTGATTTAATATATATATGCATGAGTATGTATATTTATAATTATTGGTTTTATAAAATGACTAAATAAAATAAACAAACGAGACCTGTTTAATTTTAAAATCAAGTTTAACACATTTTAATCCGTAATAAAAACAAAAATATTATCACACAAAAATATTAAAATTTAGAATTATAATCTGTGCTTATATACACTAATAAATTATTTAATATTCAAAAAAATAAATAAATAATGTAATCATTTACATATATATATATAATTTAAAATCCTGCGTATAATAAATAATTCACATGATACATTATAAATCTACCATTGTGTCATTACAATGATTTAGTGTGTGTTGCATGTTTATATACAATAACATCCATTCACACTAGATTAATAATAGAATTTATTTTGATATTAGTTATGTATGTTTAAAAATATATTATGTTAATTGTCATGTAAGATTCAATTTGGAATATAATAAAACGTACTTCCAAATTGAAATAATTTAAAAACATTTACCTTAGTCAGCTGTCATTTCCATCAGAGTATATATCAAAATATCAATATCTAAATTTTATTAAATAAAAATAAAAAAAATAAAGTGTTCATCTTATCAGTTCCCCACTTTAATATACGAAGTAATTTTTCTAAGTAAATATAATTATCCACAAAGGAAATAAAGTTTAAGAGTTCTTAAATTATACAATGAAGTAATCCAAGATGAGAAAGAATAGGGTTTTATATCTGTCCTTAGACAAAATAAAATGATGATGAATGTTGAAACATAAAGTTCATTGATCATCTTTCGAAGAGGCAATCCAGATATTCATTCTTTAAATATTTATGTAGTAAAATATTTAACATCTTCTTCAATATAATACTCCAATATTAAAGCAGCTTTTTAAATGAGAATTACGACGATTATATTTTAGGCATTGATTAAGTAGGAATAAATTTACATGTTCGGGTTTAAAACATCAGTAGAAATCCCTGGCATAAATTATCTAGCCACAGAACATCTTTATAAATTTTTGTCTTCTTAAATATATATTTTGTAAACTCATTTCGAAGACGTTGATAAGTTTTATAACCTTGTTAATTACAATGATTATTTTTTTATAGTTCTTTATAATATTCAAAGGCAGTAAATTAATTACTTGAAGCAGGTTTTAAAATATTGAATCTTCTTTTTTTTAATTTTTCTTAAATGTGTTCTAAATTCGAACACATTTAAATTTACAAACGTTGTTCTTGCCTTGATAACTAAATAGAAGATTATTGTTATAACAATATTAGTTCGTTTTTATACTGGATTAATTTCAGCAAGCATATCACATAATCATGCTCTCTATTGTTTAACATATACAATTTGTAATGAACCCCAAACATTTATTTCCTTTGTTTCAACTGATGAAAATGCAATGTTGACTTAAGGCTTTGTCAAATGTCAAGTTTTATATTAACAAAAAAAAATACTATTAGTTAGAAACATTTTATTTATGTGTGTGTATAAATAAACTAGAATTATTCATTTTTAGAATTATTTTTTAATACTAACTAGTCTATATATATATATAGCTGATACATGAAAAGCTTAAGATAGGTGTAAGTTGATTATATCTGTTGATTCGATATAGGCACAGTTAAATTCACAAAGAAACACAAATTGTTTTAGGTGAGGCTCATATGGTACTCTCACAGTATGCATGCATTTCTCACCATTTTGAGCACAAAACATAAAGGGTCATATAAATAATATAGAAATTAAAAGTTATAAGATTAAAGTAAAAATGAAACTTATGTATATTTGTGTTATTTCTTTGATTTTGAGTTAGTTAGATTATTAGATTTAAAAATTAATGTAATGGTTTGGATTGAAAAGTGTCTCATATAATATTAATCCCCCGTATATTCCCATGATTAAATAATCACCTGCCCTGAGTAGAGCTAGTCAATGGCACTTCCATATTGTATTCCTGCTCTCCCAGCATAATTCTTATAGTAATATAGGATTGGCACTTGAGGTCATAAATTGATGCTCATAAATATGCTGGGCGATAAATGGAACAATTTTCGAAATACTTTTAAGAATAATTTTTTTTTTTAACAATTACGCATATACGTGTATCGTTATATACATACATGCAATCTTACAAATGATTATATATATGCATAAGATATATATGGAAAACAGTACATCCCATTACAATATATATATATATATACACACACATTGTCTATATTGAACTTAATGTATTTTAGAAGAAATTTAAACTCAAGAGTTTCAAGATCTCTACAGCTATATGCTCCATCTCATACAACCAATACACATAAAAAAAAAAAAAAGATCTCCAATATACATATTTCATGCTGAATGAGCATTCACCAGTTGATCCAGATCATTTCCCATATATATATATATATCACAGCATGAAATATGTATATTGGAGATCATTTATCTTTTTCACATGTGGTCATATATATCAGTTGTATGAGAGGAAGTGGCTAGCTGTAGGGAGCTTGAAAATCTCAGTTCAAACTCCTTCTAAATTACATTAACTTCAATATAGATAATGATTGGCAAAAATTACTTTAAAATTAATAATTAATGGTCCCAATAAAAGACAAGTAAATGATTAGAAAAACAGTTACGTCTGCCCCAGCAAATAAAGAAAAAAAAAAACTTACAAACAAATTCTGAGTACACGCTCTGATTAATTTAAAGCACACATAATAACTACAAAAAGAAATCTATCGGAGAGTGCACATGAGTACGAAATATCAAAAGTTTAAATACTTTAGCAGACCGAAAGTATTGCTCACCTGTAATTTAAGAAAGGATAAAATTTATCTTCCTGCTGACGACTTATAAAATTACAAAGAAAACACAATTCTAATTTCCGCTTTTTTTTTTTGAGATATTAGAAACGAAATCTCTACCTGCGGAAAATTAGACAATAAAGTCGTCAGCCAAAAGATTTTGGAGGTTTAGCAAGAGGGCAAACATAGAGTATAAAATTAATTATTGAATACTAAATAATTACAGGTAAGCATAAAAATATATATATATACAAGACAGCTAAAGCATTTACCCAAGCGAGGCATAAAATATAAAACTCATTCGTCACTCTCCAATAAACAAAACTGAAAGCAAATTGGAAGCTTAAAACTAAGATTCCAAGACACACTATAAAATATTGGAAAACACAGCAAATATTAGATATGAGGCTATATTGATTTAAGAAGACATATTTATGATTAGATTGAGTGGAGATTTAATGAGAATTAATTTACCCTGGGAAGAATAAAAACAAAAATAGTTACCTTTTGGTAAAACAAAGTTCATGTAGAGTGTGCACTTTTAATTAAGTTCATTTTCAGGTTCTTTAGGCAGCAAAGTAGATGTAAAGAGGTTCTGGCTTCTTTTAGGTGTTCAAAGCATTACTGGAGCAAACTTGGAAGTCAGGGATCCGTCTTTTGTGGAGTTAGCAAGCCATTCTGGTGGTGATAACAAGTATAGAATTTTTCATTTTGCAAGCGAAAGTATTTAATAACAGCTGATGTCCTTTAATTCAGAAATTTAAAAGTCCGCGCTGCTATAACTTTCACGTGAGAAAACCACTTGTCTATCTCTCAAAAATGGAATTAATTGACACTCCAAATTTTTGGGGCTATATATACGATGCTCCATTTCCTGCGAAACACTTTCTTTGTTGTTCAATTTCTTCACCTTAGGCAGGGCAAATATTAATCTCCCGCTCAATCTATCTAGGAATTCTACCCAGGGTTTATGGAAATGAAAACAACAACATAAAAATCAAATCTCCGCTATCAAAATTGTTTACAATAATTAAAATAAAAGCAACAGGAATGCAATTAGCTAGCCAGCTTGTTTTTAAATCAAATGGATTTAAAAACAGGCAGTATATGAAAACTATTTTAAAATAAATCGATAAACATTTTAAAAAAATCCGTTTTACATATAAATGCGTGTGTATTTTGATATACGCATTCTGTTTAAATAATAATGAAATTTAAACCTTATGTTTAATGAAACTTAAAAGCTTAGTAAATTTCTTTTTCTTCGATAACGCAATTGAATCGGATTTCAATCAGGTTCAATATATATATATATATTTTCAAAGTTTTAGAACATTTTTCATGATAATTTTTATCATATTCTACAATAAATATTTAATACCAATTTTATTCTATGAATCTGTTATTCCATATTAATTATGTCTATAAGTAGTTTTAAATAAGAAGTGTTTTACAGAATCTACCAATATCATATAATACAGTGAGATTTGTTTAATTGAAAAGGTAAAAAGTTTTGTAAAAAAATTAAGATTCAGTAGTAATATATGAATATATTTATAGCTTTACACTTTCAAGCCAAGATGCTTAAGACTGGCTTATATATATATAAAAAAAGTTAAGTAGAGAAGAGGGTGGGACCATCCTTTTCTTATCAAAAATTCTGTCATGTTTGCAGCTTGATCGTGCTTCAGACTGCTGTCTTAACATCTGATTGGCTGCCTGAGAAGCAACAGTATGCACATGCAAGAGATTGGCAACTTCTCAATTTATTACCGATTTTAAAAAAAAATGATAAGTGAATCTTTACAGTTAGTACAAATAATACAAAAACAAAAGACGTTGAAAAAATTTTAAATAACATAACCATATATGAAATGTGTAATTTTTGACAGAATGATTTTTTTTTAATTTTAATGAATATTTTCTTTACCTTAATTAAATTCCTTTTTTCTTTAATTTGAATATAAAAATGATTAGTGAAGATACATTATTATAGAAAGATTATATATTTATTTAAAAATTGTATGGCTTAGCACTGCTTTTGACCAGGTTGATCATATTCATAGAACTAATATAAATTTATATAAATGAAATATATTACATTACCAAACTAAATTTCATTTTTCACAGACATTTCTTCGATATAGAATAAAAATTCGAATGAAAGATATAAAAGTTTGGATATTCAAAAATATATAAATATCATTAAAGTATCAGTAAAGTGGAGAACAGCTGTTGACAGTTAATGGGAAACTTCGTAATTGTATTTTTAAAAAATATTTATGTAGATTAGTGACCACTAGAATGAATGGCTAAAAGTAATTTTATCATGAGAGGATAAACCAACAAAAAAGTTAAAAGAAATCTCTATGACAAATGAAATTTAGTTTACATTGCAATACATTTCATTGATATAAATGTAAGAAAGTCAAGTCATACACCACATGACTTAACATAATAAACTTGTATTACAGATGTAACATAATGAGGATGCTAATAGCTCTAAACTAGCTTTTCTGATCAATGCCACAAAAGAAAGCATTTAAAATCTCTAGCTAGAATTATCCCTACCCCCAAACCGGTTTCAAGCTAATGGCTCGAGTTGGTATTTTAGATTTAGTGTTTGAATATCCTAGCACCTCTCTGACAAGAGCCATTAACTCAAAACCAGTTTGGGGTAGGGACAATTTTAGATAAAGAATTTAAATGCTTTCTCTTGTGGCATTGATCAGAAAAGCTTGTTTAGCTCTATTTGCATACTGATTATGCTATATTTATATAAACTTATAATAGTTCTATGAATGTGATTGGCCAATCTTAAGTGCATTGAAATGAGAGCATAAATATATAAAAAATCATCACATAGTTTAACATCTTCTAATAATATCATGAAATACATTTTAATGCAATATAATAGTGCTAGTAGTATATCGCTTCCGGTTCTTAAACAGCAAGCAACGTGAACGATAGCTCTCCTCAAAAATTGAAATCAGCAGGAAAGGGGGTGTCAAACCCCATTCCAAACCCCTAAATACAAGGTAAGAGAAGTTTTATATATTTAAAAATGGAATGTGACAATGATATAGATAATATACATAGCAATTCAAGCTTAAAATGTCACACACAGTTGTTCAACAGGAACGATGGCCTAGCTATAATAACAAATCTCAGGCTCCATCTGAGATCAAAAACCTTCCCAATAGCAATACTAAGCACCAAATAATTACTCACAACATTAAAATGCAGGAAATTATACAAACTTCATCAGTTATATGCAATAGCATTGGTCTCCCATCTGGCGAAATAACAGCCAATATTAATAATACATACGAAAACAGTAACAACACTCACCGTATTTCCCAAACTCCTTTAGGAGAAATAAATAAACAAAATTCATCCACAACCGCGAAACACTCTCAAAATAATTTGGAACAAAAAATAAAATATCAACAAAATCTATCTGAAGAAAGTGAAAAAAAATTTTTAAATCATTAGAGGTCACCAAATTTGCTGCTGTAACACCAGAGACTGTCAGCAGTATTTCGGGAGAAAAAAATTAAATAATAGATTTAAAAAAATCAACAAAACCCATTCACAAACAAATGAAAATTTCAAACTAGATGAACCTTTAATATCTACATCATTCGAACATTTCAAAACAGACTCACAAATCCAAACCCTTCCAAAAAAATCTATATCCTATGCTAACGCTTTAAGTATCAACAAAGACGTTAAAACCACGGAGACTAACTCGGTCAGCAATATTAATGAAATGCTTATAGGCATATCGGA
This sequence comes from Epiperipatus broadwayi, assembly GCA_028023455.1. NCBI lineage: Eukaryota > Metazoa > Onychophora > Udeonychophora > Euonychophora > Peripatidae > Epiperipatus > Epiperipatus broadwayi. The sequence continues at coordinate 35,830 of JAQFVV010001417.1, read as the reverse complement.
ATATGAAAGAGAAATCACAACAGAAGACAATCAACACCCCCAATCCATTAAGATATTAGATTATAATAATATTACCGACAAAATGCATCAAAACATAAACTATAATTTCAACAAAACTATTCCAAACATGCTCTATAAATCTTTCCAAAATGATTACAATGACAAAACTCTAATCCTAGCAGTAACGAATGAAAACTTATCATTATACAAATTCCCCATGGAGCATTTATATTCCATAATTAAACAACATGATTCAGAGTTGGGAATTTATCAAATACTAACTCACCCTAATGACAGATATGTGGCAATAGAATTTAAGACCTGGGCAGACAGGCTCCAATTTAAAAACAATATTAAAATACTGGGAAATAAAATACTTTGCACTGTAGAAATCAACAGACCTATGATACTACAAGGGAAAATCAAAAACTGCCTAACAAGATTCACTGAACAAGAGCTCCAAAATATCCTCAATCCCTATGGCACTGTTTCAAAATTTAAATTCCTTCCAGACCCCATCTTGAATGGAAACATAATATCAAACACAGCAATCTTCTTACTAGCCATGAAAAAAAACGTTTCTCCCACTGACATCCCTACTGTAGTTAATGCAAGAGGTTCACCAATGGTCCTAACATTCAGGGGGTGTGTGGCCTCAGTGCTTTCATTGTTTACAAAGGACACACTTTATAAAAGACTGTTTAGCATGTATCTGCACTATCTGTAATCAAAAGAAAGGCAAGTTCCACCACTGCAGTGGAAAGAATATAGAAACAACAACAACTACAGACACCAAACAGTCACCTAAAACAGACAATAATATTGAAAACCACACTGATAAACACAGGTCTACAACATCAAACTACACTGAATCTATAGACATAGCTCCCACAGATGTAACACCAGACCACATAATATCTAGAGATGAAGATCAAGATGATAATCTTTCCCAACAAACTGAAATGAAATTGCACAACAATACAACAAAAAATAGAAATGATAAACAAACAACTACATCAAGTACACCTCATCTCATTTCAAACCAATACACAGATAATATTCAGCCAATAAACAGTACAACATTGGAAAAAAGGGCTATGAATCAATGCTTGACAATCCTTCAGACTTGAAGTCACTTCCAATAGAAGAAACAGACACCCGAATCAAAATAGACAAAAATAACACCCAATCACCTAGAAAGTCACAAAGTAAACAAAATACAATAACTGCACATCCTCAAAAAGAAAGTAGCAAAACCAATAAACCAAGAAAAAACTCAAGCCAGCACACACCAAAACTCCAAGTCTGGGGGGAAAGGATGGTTTGTCTGGACAGAGCTAACACGACAAGCTATACCAAATATTAATAAATGGAAATCAGATGTTCTGGATAAATCAAGCTCAGATGACGATATGAATTCTGGGTTTATAACACAATTACCTACATTAAAACCAGATTCACAAGAATCACAAAGTAAACACAGAGTGTCATGAGGAAAAAAGAAAAGAAAAAACTCTGAGCACTCTGATACTGATTCAGCACCAATGAAAGATGATCCCTATTTGGAATTACCAGATTCTATGGAAAATGAGGACCTTCCAGTACTCATGGAATCAAATCTATGTCAACTCTCATTGGAAAAAGCATCAGATCAAGAAACCAATTATAGTCATTTACTTCCAAGTTCTCCCCGAGACCAGGGGCTGGCTGAGGGGGCAGGGACACTATATTATGAACTATAAAATTGCAGGGATTAATGTCTGTGGCCTCAACTCATTGGCCCATGCTAACTCTCCCCACATCCTTCTAATGGAGGAAACCAAATTCCATAATAACACTGACACTAAAATAGAAACATTAACTGCCACTATGGGCTTCACTAAATTTTCAGTTGGACATTCAGCAGCTGGAAAGGTTGGAGTATTAATTAACAAAAAATTTCCTCCAAACAAATTCTGTATACTCTATTTGGATAACAACTTAATCTTATTAGAAATAAACTATTGGGGCTACAGCATAAATACTTCAAAAAATCCTACTATCTATCACAAAATCATTCAAATTTTAAATGCTATCCTTAGCAACAAATCAGGTTCTTTACTTATATTGGGAGATTTTAACACCACATATGGTCGCTTTAAATTAAAATATCTTCCACTGATAAATAGAAACTTGATGTGTGGGGAAGGATTCCTTCCTCCGAATCCTACTCCTTTTACACCAAATCCCATCAAACCCTAACAGACCTATTATATTATTCACCAGATTTACATTTTCATCTAAATGCAAAACTTTTACCAGTTTCGTTTTCGGACCATATGGCCCTTGTAGTTACTCTTGAAACTATGGATGGCCCCCCAACCCCTGAGGCTCTTCACAAAACCATGCAGATAATCAAACATGACAGAGGCCATAGTGTCCGAAGCTTATATATATTTTCACAAAATCAACTTCCTATCAAGACCAGCTGAAGAAGCCTGGTTTTTCATTTGTAGGCATCCTACAGACAATACTAAAACACCACACCATGAAAGCCAAAGGCCCTAATGGCCTCTTCAGAGATCTTCTACAAATAAAAAATCAGCTTCAGATGCTCCAAGGTTAACCTATTACAACACAAGATATATACAATCTTAAAAACCTATACCAATCAAGACAAAAATCCCTGGCTGAATACCTATCCATCAGGAGAGCCAAATGCTATTTATCTCAGCAACACCACTGGACAAAAGACTACTTGAGATGGGAACTTGGTAGGAAAAACAACAAAACCACCTCTACCTCCATCATTGCAGATGGGAAAACCTTGCTGGGAACACCTATAATGAACACAATAAAAGAATATTTCTGCCAAAGGATGCAAACCACAACCTTCAACTCACACAATCTTGGTCTGAAGTTGATCTACAGTGGCCACACGGGATCACAGAAAACCTACTCCCAACAGAAAATATCATCCCTTACAGATGGCGTATATCCTGGATTACATGGGATTCCCAGATTCCTAATCCTACACCTCAATCAATTTGCAATTCCCATAATGAAGAAGATGGTGGACTACCTAGCAACTGGTAATAGTTATATCTAACCTTTACCCAGTGGTGCTGGTTTCATTTATTAAAAAAAAATCAGGTTATGGACCTCTCAAACATCAGACCTATTTCCATGACACCCCTTCTAATTAAAATTGTAGAGTCCGTGATCAAAGACCTCATCCAACCAAATGTCTTAAAGCATGTATCTAACAGTCAATATGCCAAGAAGGGATCCTCTACTGCACATGCAATGGGCAACATGATCTCCATCATTGATTATGTCAGAATCCACCGGAAGTCAGGGCTGATAGCTATTCAACTGGACATTGCTACAGCCTTTGACTCGGTACATATAGACATACTCTTAAATATTTTGGCCGAGTATGATGTTCCTGCAGCTGCTGTCCAAATCATAAGCAATTTACTATACAACAGGGAAATTTTTATCACTATGGATGGTAACATCACCTCCGGATTTAAACTGACACAAGCTCTCCCTCAGGGTTCCCCCCTCAGTGCCCTATGCTTCATCGCATATATAAATCCTCTCCTGATGGATTTGGAAAAAAATCTACCAGGTCTTTTTATACCCAATTTAAGCAGAGAATTCAACACGTTTGCCTACATGGATGATGTAATGATCATCCTACCATCAAGAAAACATATTCCTTTGCTACAAACAATATTAAGCCGCTATACTGAGAAATACAGGCCATAATTCAACCCCAGTAAGTCTGCTTCCTGGCAAATTGTTTCAGGAAGGAAAATCAACACCCTCTTCTCTGCCAAGCCACAGAGATATTTTGAGTTTTCCATCTTCAAATCTACCACAGCAAATGACCAAAGAGATTCAGGATAACATCCTGGAAACAACAAACAAATTCATCACTTCCTTGTCACAAGTCTACCTTTCCCTCCCTGGCAAGGTAGCACTAATTAACATGAATGTGATGCCAAAAATAGCATACTTTCTTCCATTTATCAAATGCAACAAAAGCTTCATAAATAAAATAAATGGCTTGTGCTCAAGGCTTTTCTGGAAAGGTAAAACGGTCGCGATCAGCCTCAAAGCACTCAGTGACCAAGAAAGCTAAATGGTCTTGCTCTCCACTCCATTCAGGCATTGATTTACCAAAAAACACACAACATCATACACAACTTGGTAGCATCATATGATTTTAACACAATTCTCCAAAAAGCTTTCCTTCAAAAGGTAACACCCACTGACCGACCCCCACCAGACAGACAAACATGGATCACTAGAAACACAAGTCTTATCAAACAGCACTGCCCAATAAATGACTCCACATTCAATTCTAAAATATCATTATGGCAAGCATACACAATCCTCCATCCAATCTTACATCCTATAATAAACACATTTTATTACAATAATCAGAAACTGATATCCAACTTTAAAAGATGGAGTCTGGAGGGCAAATACCTAGACTTCCTCATTAAATACAACATTAATGAACTACCTACTAATCCCTCTTTTACAAATGTGGTCACAACATAGACCCTACTTGCAGCATTTGCATGAACAGCGATGAGACATCGGAACACCTTTTCTCACAATGTATGGGATTCAGTGTGATCCGAGAAATCATACTCTCCAACACCAAGATAGATTTCCAACTGATCTCATCTCTGAAAGATAGTATCAATACTAAAACTTATTCAATAATATGTCTCTCAATATTTTTAAACTATGCCATATGGGTTACACGTTGTAAACTATTCATGGAACACCCACAACCTACTATAAAACAGGTTTTTTCCAAAACAATGATTAAAATCCAGAAGAGAGACCAACTCCTGGCATCGTCAAAAACATTTGAGGACACTTGGACATTATACAATATGCCAAACTAACAACAAGGCAAAAAGGGGGGGCTAACAATCAGATAACAAATACGTGAAAGATCTAATGTTCACACCATATTGCACAACATAGACTCATCAGAACCCAAATGGAAATAACAAGATAGTTAGAACAACAATGTAAACCCCAATTGTATGGTTACACATCACTGTATACATTAGAAATAATAAATTATTATTGAAACTACTGCTAGTAGTAAAAATATAATTTTTTTAATTTTAATACTTACTTATTATAAAATTATTCAAAACTTTTATTCCATAACACATATTTTATAAGATTATATAAAGACATTTAAAAAAAGATAAAAGATACCTAAGGATAAATATTACTATGTGAGTTTGCTTAAGAAGAATAAAATAAGGATAGATCTTTTCTCTATGAGAACTTTCTGAAGAGTCTTTTGTCATGGAATGAACTATTTAAGGTTTTGCTTTTATATATACTTTATTATTAATAATAATAAATATGTAATGTTGATAATCTTTTACACTTATTCATATAGTATTTATTTAATCTATTGTTAGAGATTAAAAAACAGCTTTTTTATTTTATAAATAACATTGATAGTTTGTAAGATTAGAAATGAATCTTAAAATATGTTTATCATTATTGTTATGCAATTGTAGATAACAGTGTTTATATTTTTAGCAAAAAATAGTTTGTGATGATGTATAGTGAAAACATTATCTAGATAATCTTTTACACTTATTCATATAGTATTTATTTAATCTATTGTTAGAGATTAAAAAACAGCTTTTTTATTTTATAAATAACATTGATAGTTTGTAAGATTAGAAATGAATCTTAAAATATGTTTATCATTATTGTTATGCAATTGTAGATAACAGTGTTTATATTTTTAGCAAAAAATAGTTTGTGATGATGTATAGTGAAAACATTATCTAGATTGAACAACATAGTTTTGAGGTGTATTCCTATTACACATGCGCACATACTAAATCATAAACTTGATAATAAAAAAGATTGTTAATAAAAATAAAAACTCCATCTTATAAACAAATATAAAATAATTCGATAATAATAAATGAGGGTTGTAGTCAGTGGTGGATGCAGTTAGATTGCATTACGTTTAGCAAAATTGATTCCTAAAATATTTTAGGTTCCATAATCCAATTGCTGAAAGATTTGTAATATGTATTTATTCCATAAGACTCATGATATAGCTTTGTAAAATACTACAGTTTTATTCATGTTTATTAACAAATTCATGTATAGTTTTGACAAATAAACATAATTTATGTTCTGACTAATATTTAACAATAGAATAAATCCAACTATTGTTTATCACTCGATCAATAATGTTTGGATAAAAATGAGGAAAATAAATGCAAATGGGGATAAATTTCAAGAAGCAAAATAAAAATACTTTAAGTAATAATTTTTTTTTTTTTTTTTTCAGATATACTATTAGAATGTTATATATATATAATCCCAGTGCATAACGCTATACTGAAATAAATATTAGGCAATTAAATCATCCCACATGATTAAGAAATCCAGTACTGCCCTCTATGAAGTAATATATAAATACATTAGAGTTCGTATTTCAAAATAGCCAAGTCAAAATGGTAATCCCACATGATTAAGAAATCCAGTACTGCCCTCTATGAAGTAATATATAAATACATTAGAGTTCGTATTTCAAAATAGCCAAGTCAAAATGGTATCCATTTTGACTTGGCTATTTTGAAATACGAACTCTAATGTATTTATATATTAGTTCATAGAGGGCAGTACTGGATTTCTTAATCATGTGGGATGATTTAATTGCTTAATATATATATATATATAACTTATTTGTAATATAAACTAACTTTATACTATTATTGTTTTTATTTAAATTACTTTTTGGCATATTGTTTTACTGAAATGGTTATGAAATTATTTGAACCTCATAACTGATTATAATACTGTGAGAAAATAATAAGAAATACATAAATTATATTAAAGGATAGAAAAGAATGGTTGACAAAAAATTTACAGAGAAAATAGCTTGGAAAAAATATATGCTTTGTTTAAAAATAACAAGAGGATTTCACACATAAAAAGGAACAAATGACAGAAACACATTTAATCAGATTATATACTTAACTCAATGTTATAATGTTCGCAATGCATCTATGTTGTCTGCAACTGACATAGATTCAGAGTACTGCTTTTAAAGAAGCAAAATTGAAACTAATGTTTAAAAGTATCAAACGTTTTTAATCAAGAAAAAAAAAATGGAGTATCAATAATTTTTTAAGCAAAAAGGCATTAGGAGCAATTTTTCAAATTTGGGCAGGGGGGAGAGATAAATATAAATTATAGTAAAATAATAGATATGACATTCATAGATTAATTTTGTTTTAATAAATCAAGAATTTTATTTTAGAAATTTTCAGAATTCTCAAGAATCAAAAGTATAATAAAAACACATATTGTTAGTGTGAAAAATTACTATCGTTAATACATGAATAAAAAATTACATGAATTCTTTGATTTACCAATTTATTTTTTATTTCTGGCTTTAAAAATATATTCATTTATTATATTTAACACTGACAAAAGAATACCATTCTTCATATATTTTGTTTTTAAAAAATGCTTCAATAAACTTAAAATCTCAACCCAAGAATCTTTCAACTCAGTTTTTTTTGGTCACAATATAGCTGAATAAAAATTTTCTTTTTATTTTGTGCTACAAAGACTTAATTATTATCAAAGCTGACTTTAAAATTTGATGACATTTTTACAATTGCTTCATATAATTAAAGTCTTTTGTCAATGATTAAAAATTATTTCTTACAGTTGATGATTAAGTAAGCATGTATTTTTCCAAGTATTGTTCTAAACTAAGTAGGTCATTCATGGAATCTTTATTTGTTATTTATCATGCTTAATTCTGATTCAAAATTGTAATACTCTAAATAACTTGTATCTTTCTTTTATAACACATTCAGCAGACAGAATTTTACTAATTGAATACTACTAGATTTTAATGAAAAGAAAATTTTATTAAAATATGACTTTAAAAACATTTTAATAATAAAATGCTCAGCCTATTTGTTCTCTTTACTGTTTGAATCTTCAGTTTATAAAATACATTTTGCTTAGTAATGTCTTTTCTGTTTTATGAGTGCTAAATACAAATTTCAGCATACCTTCCACTCTTTAAAAGGTTGGTTTCTTTCCAACATAAAGTATCTTCAGCAAATTTAGCATAAATCAATGAATTAAATTGTTTGGGTACTTCTGTATTCACTAATCCCCAAGGGCTATTTATATTTCATTCCAATAAAGCTTTTATAATGAGTTCAATCACCTTTCCATCATAATTTGTAACTTGTCCTTCTAACTTATGTGACAATCCAAAAGCAATGAAAAGAACTATTTTTCTGCATCCATTATATACATCTGTAATATGGAATTGTTGAACATTTACAGATTTTATGACTTGTTGAATTTTTTTAGATTGTTTCAAAACCACATTAATCATTAATTGAAGAAAAGCCTTCAAAATAATATATCATCATCATCATCATTTGAATTATTTTTGCAAACATCATATTCATAATCAAAATTTTCATATTATTGATGTGTTTTTTCTGACATTTTAATGAAAAACATCTGTAATTGAGCATTGCATAGCTGACGCTTGATGAAATAATTTCCCAAATTTTAGCAGTGCATTAGTTCCAACAATTGGCATCATCACAATGATATTTGGATAATTAAATGAATTTTTTTAAGACATTTATTGCCCAATTAAAGAATCATATATGATATGCAAATACTATTAATCCTTATCAAAACAAGGTTGTCAGAATCAACATTGCTCTCATAAAGGTAGACATTCAAATACTAACACTCATCAATTTTATGGTTTTTAATTTCATCTTTTCAGTTGTTTTAATAGTCTCAGTTTTATTTTTATTTCCTTCTTTGATCAGGCTGATTAAGAAAAATTGAGAAATTTTTAAGCGATTCTATCTGAATTTTACATAATTGTGAGATGGTAGGTCTATCTTTTGCAGTAAACTTAGCAACAATTTTTCTTAAGGTAGAGCAACCAAGTGAAATGAAAGTGTTTGGTATATGTGTGGTTGATTTCAGTTCTGTAAATATTTCAGTATTATCCATTTAGTGGTATCATATTGTTAGATACCTGATTCGTTTGATGTATGTGTTTTAAATATTTATTCTATACATATCTTTGGGGGAAATCCCTGGATTAGATTTTCACAATAATTATTTCACTGCTTCTTAGGTTTAACTACTAGATTTTTTATGTAAACAGCTCCAAGAAAAAAAGCATTCTCTTATACTGACAATTTACTTCATCTCTAGAGTCAAAACATATAAGAATGAAGCAGTCTACTTAATTTTAATTAATGCTTTTTTCCATAATAACAATTTATTTTCTATTTATAGGATTATTAAAAAATTCCTATTATTCTAATTGAAATACCAATTATTTACCTTAAATACATAATTTAAAACTTATTATCTAAAGTGACTTCTGTTTAGTTATTTATTCTAAAACCAAGTATATTTCACAGCAGAATTTGATTCATAGATATTAAAGCCAAAACTATTTACCTTAAAAAAGTTTCAATGCTGATAGAATCATTAACATTTAACAATTAATATAAATAGTAATGCTAAGAATATAGTGCAAAAAGTAAGAATGAATAAACTATCTGTAATGTTCTTGACACACATTTTCTGATATAAGCACATCATTAAATGAGAGAGGTGAAGACTTATTTATATCCATGAGGTACAAAGTGGCACAGCAGTTATGCCTACTATCAGCCAGACTAAACCTTTGCAATATTTAGGTTTTGATTTCTTTAGTTAAAAATAAATCAAATAATTTTTGGCTCACTATTAATGTAATAGAGGTTTTTGATGCATCATCTTAAAGCCATGCCTACATGTAGGATTTGAATTCACATGAGAAGAGTCAAAATTGAAAGCATTCAGTCCATAATCAATCAAGTTCAACCATTCAATATGGATCAGTAAGTGGGTATGTAACTATTTTTTAGTTAGAGAGTAAAATAAGAATAGAAAACAAACTCTTAACATCCAACAATGAGGGACTTTGAAAAGACATGTGGCCTAAAGTTCACTATTTTAAAAGATGCTTTAACTTATTAGTATAAAAAACTTATTAAAATTTATAATAAAGCTTAAATACTAAGATGTTTGGATGAATTGCATTAAAATAATGAGCAATAAAATTATTATTCATGATGATTGTTTTAACCAATAAGATATAATATGTTATTAAAACAGGCAAAACTTTCTATACATATTGCCACTCAATGCTAGCCAGAGTAATCAATAGATGCCACCAAATATCTCCAGACTAGTTTCTGGCTTGTGGCCTTCATCAGTGAGGAGCCTTGGATCTGAGAGCACTGCGACTAGATTTTAGGAAATCTTCTGGCATCCATTGATTACTCTGGCTTTCATTGAGTGGCAATATATATAGAGAGTTTTGCCTGTTTTAATAACAGTTATAAGCAAGCATAAAAAATGGTGATCATGTGACGTTTATTGACTTAAAATATAATATGCTGTTCAGTAACAACTTCTCTTTTTTCATCACATTTTTTCCACTAGTGTAATCTTTAGTAGTCAATAGATGTCAGGTGGTAATGCTTATTACATCCTTATCCACTATTGTCCTATATGTAATTATTGAGGCTATAATGTCTTAGTTTGCAAACATTAATATTTTCTAATTTGGGATGACAACTTGATGACAAAATAAAAAAGAAAAGATGGTTCTAGAGGAAAGATGCAGGAGATTCATAAAATTCATTCATCCCAAAACTCTTCACAAATGAAAGTCTTGATGTAGGAAGTATTCCACCAATACTGGATAAAACAGCATTGAATCGAGATTTAATAATCACTACAATCTGGATTTTTTTAAAGCTTATACTAGTTGGAAAATGTGGTGAGAGATAAAGTATTTACTGATGTTACAGTATTTATTATTTAGTCAAAGAACATATTATTTTGTTAATTCAATTAACCACTATGCAAGCAATTAGCATGCATACAAGCTACCAATTCAGGAGTTTAACTTATTTTAATACACTGAGATTCTATTATATTGTATAATAATAAAGTACTCTATAGCTGTCCAATATACCTCATTAAACAATTGAAAAGTTTTTAAGAAATAATTGATAGGCACAATAGTTCCCCCCACCATTTTGTACATTTTATCCATGATTTTAATAACACACAGCTTAAAACTAATAAAATTAATGTTGAAAATATGAATTCATATTTTTCACATACCCCATCATCTTCAATAATATCATCATAATGAAGACTTTTTTTCTCAGTGATGAAAGTTTATTCATAAAAAAAAAACAGATACAAATACAGTTAGAAAAAGGTTTATAAGGGAGTGATTATATGATAAATTGAAATTTCAGAAGCAACATGGTAAGAGGGGAAGGATACATGTGAAAAGGGAATGGGAAGTGGAATGGGGAAACAGTGTGTAGTCCAGGCCAGTCTGAGATGCATGTCTTCATTGAGCAAGCACTGCATAGGTCACAAACATTTGAATGATTGAGTTCTATACCAGAGACTGAGAGGATGGGAGTTGGAGGATTGCCCAAGTATCTGTGAGGAGTGGAGGTGGGGCTAGTTTGGCATCTCTGGCATTGAGAGAGAAAATTAGGTCCAATAGCTTTTGATTCACTGAATGTACTCTCTGGTCAAAAAAAAATGGCACATTGGAGTACGCAGAGTGCATAGATGATGAAAACTGATAATCTAATAGTTGCAAAGACCCCTGTTTCTATGGATTCTTGGAGGTTGAAGATGGTATTCCTGTGCAAGGAAAGGCAGGAGTTGATGACATGTCTCACTTCAAGCAGAAAAGGACATTTAAGTAGGAAGTGCTGGAGGGTTTCATTGTCAGTTTTACAGAGCTGGCATATGGGAGAGATCTTGGTGAAACCCCCATGGTTAACCAAAAATTGATTTGTGGGAAGGGAGTGAAGATTGCTTTTGAGGAGGAAATTGAGGCATTTTGCCTCAAGGAACCACCTTTTGAATTTGCAGATTAAATCATAGTGAAGTCTATTTGAGCAGATAAAATGAGTAAATTGCTGAGGAAGACTTCATCAGCAATTTACTCATTTTATCTGCTCAATCAGATATTCAATTATTTTCTTTCTCTCTTGATCTTTCATAAAACCATTATTTTGCCTCACATGGATTAGTGCAATGATAGAGTATCATTTGTACAAAGGATCAATTTCTGAGATCAATTCTAGTTCCAGAATTTGTGACTTGCAAAACTTCTTATGAACTTCCAAACAATAAACACATCCATTTTTTTAAAACCATTATTCTGTTTTCTATAGTTCTTTTTGTTTAACCAAAAATGACTTTCTTCTTCCTGTTATGGAGCTAGTGTACAAGAATCAATAAATGCTAAGTGTAAAAGCAGCAAACCAGTCATGAATAAATGCAATTATTGCACCATTTGATCTGATGTTCATTGATTACTCAGCCTTATAGCAAGTAGCTTTAAATTCAAGAAAAGAGATATGATATTGAAAATATATGAGAAAGTTGTGTGATATTGTTATTAATGTTATTTTTGTTTACATCAAAACATGCACATTTTTATAATAAAAATTGTATCACAGATAAATATATTTATATATGTTAAATATTATCTAAGATTGAATTTTATCTGTGGCTTCAAATATCCACAGAATGAAATAGTAGTGATTATTATGAACAGTGGATATGAAACAGGCAAAACTCACTATAGGTATTGTGATCATGTGATGTTTATTAGCTGAAAACAGTGGATATGACAAATGGATAAGTATATACAAGCAGTAAAAAGCTTATAGAATATAAAAAGTTCTTACCTTTAATATACATAGTGAAAAACAAAATGATGAGATTACAAAGAGAACATCAGGAATCTAAAACAAAACAAAAAATCATAAGTATATGCTTTGGGGAATAATATAAAAAGATTAAGTAGCAAATTACAAAAAATATGCTAGCATTTAATAGTCACACTTTCTTGATAAATAATGATTAGTGTTTAATATATAGTTTATTGAATTGCAAGTGTACCATACTTTTCAACACATACTTTTACAAATAATAATTTAGTTAATAATATATTGACAGGGCCCTTTACCTATAATGTACAGGGTGTGTGTTCACTCAAACATTCCTTGAAACAATAAAAATAACTACTATACTTTTATTTTTAAAATAAAATAAATAACAAAATGTCTGCCTTTCATACTATTACATATGTTCTGGGTGTATTTTTAAAACATTATCTATCTAATTGTTTTGATGTTTTCAAATCAGTTTCAACTAAATGTTTTAAATGTTTGTAACACTTTTAACATTATGCTCAAAAATATTTTATTATATTTAATACTGCGCATTGAATTCAGAAAAGATAATAAAGGAATAATAAAATTGGTATTTTTTTAACTAAACTGAAGAAATTTTATATATATATGATTTCATATTATTATTTTTGGGTTATTCTGTGTGGTAAAATAGCTAAATAGCTGATGTTTTGATGCAATAACAAGTACCTTCCTCAAAGCGTTCTCTTTCTCAAATCATAGAAGTGTGTGTGAGATTTAAAATTGTTTTTATTTTTTTGTTTCTCCTCACACTTAAATTCTATTGGTTGAGAAGTTTTAAATTTTATTTTGTCTTCCAATAGCTTCTTCCAAAGTTCCTAATCTTCTTTAATTCATGTCTTTCATTTATGCTCTTGGACCTTTTAAAAATTTCTATAGCTTCTCTTAGCAATCTCTAAAAAAAAGCCCAAGAGCATAAATGAAAGATGTGAATTAAAGAAGATTAGGAACTTTGAAAGAAGCTATTGGAAGATAAAATTTAAAACTTTTCAACCAATAGAATTTAAGTATGAGGAGAAACAAAAAGATAAAAACGATTTTAAATCTCACACACATTCCTATGATTTGAGAATGAGAATGCTTTGAGGAAGGTATTTGTTATTGTACCGAAAGGTCAGCTATTTAGCTATTTTACTCATGAAATATCCCAAAAATAATAATATGAAATCATCATTTATCCATGAAAATATTAGAATTAACATATATATATATGACAATAGATGGCATTATACCAAAAACACCTTCAAGCGTTTGTTTACATAAACGTCAGAGCGAGTATTTCACTATCTCTAACTTAATTTCCACCTTCATAACGCCATCTATTGTCATAAATACAAGCGTATGCAAGTTTTTAACTTGTGTTTTTTTGTTTTTCATAAATGTACCTTTGAGGTCTTTCTTGCAATGATATATATTGCAGAGACTTCTACTATGTGGTGATGCTGAACTGATATCAGACCCATGTAGCTATCTGGCATGCGATGCTGAGTTTGAAGACATTACGTGTCTAAAAGATTCACGCTTGCAAGCTGAATAGAAACTGATTCTTAAACGCTCAGAGTTTGTGTTTTAGATCTAGTTTCTTAATCCTGTCCTTCACTGACGATAGAAAATAGCTTGAAATCATGATATGAAGGTGGAAATTAAGTTAGAGATAGTGAAATACTCGCTCTGACGTTTATGTAAACAAATGCTTGAAGGTGTTTTTGGTATAACGCCATCTATTGTCATAAATACAAGCATATGCAAGTTTTTAACTTGTGTTTTTTGTTTTTCATATATATATATAATCAGAATGATGCATGGAAAATAAAAAATGGCTGTTGATGCAAAATTTGCAAATTTTAATGTCTTTGTTTGATTTTTATTTATTTATACTTTTATTTGCTTGTTTACATTATTTTTTGTGCAGCATAAAATTAAAGTCAGGTAGTTAGAGAAAAGGTAATTGATCATGCAAGCACTTTATATAAAAACAGAATTTATGGCACTTATCTGAGTAAAAAACATACTTTATAGCAAGTACTCCAATTATGGACTTCTAGCCTTACCCTGTTACATGCAGTTATATGACAGACTTGAAATCTAAGGATTCCTAATTTAAAAATCAGTCTGTTTTTTATGTATAAATCTTTCATCTTTACTAGCAATAATTATTTTTATTCTGTAGGATTTCTACAATAATAATCCCAATACCAGGTATATATTCATAAATAAGCATTTTAAAAATATGTTTACACATAAGAATAAATAGGAAAAACTAATAATGAGAAACTAATGTTCACATCTTCACCACAATTTTATAACCAAGTCGTAATAATGCTGGAAACAGGTGCGAATTTTACGATGTATTATCTCAGGAAGCAGAGTAACTCTGCACATTTCCATAAAGTTTTGAAATACTTCCACAGACTATTTCTCAAATATTCCACTTAAAAATAATCACCCACCACATCAGAACCATTTTTAAATCAAGAGTAACAATCTTTTAAAGTCATTTGCACAAATAATGGCCAATTTCCCCTCTCAGCACAGACTCAACTAAAGTGATTTTTGTTTTGTAAGTCAAAATATGGTTTGTAATCAAGATAGAACTAAGATTTTTAAAAAAATCATAGAATTCTTTTATAAGAAAGTCATAATCTTATTGGAGTGTGGATAGAAGACTAAGTGTCATGTCAAACTTCAAAATGTTAAATTCTATGTAAAGGACATTGTGTAGCATATCTTGGAATTAAATTTATAAAATCAATAATGCATTTATTTTTATATAGCGTGATGTTTTTATAATCTATAATATTAATAAGCCAATAAGCTAATACACATGCGCTTTGCAGATGTCACTATATAAATGAATACTCCCACTTTTTCAAACACAAGATAAAGATATAGAATGAATCCATCTATATTTTTGATCCAACCATATATGTATGGGCAAATCTAAAGTGTTTGAAATGAAGAGCGTAAAGTTATTAATTGATCACTTTAAATTACTTTTTTACTACGTAAATGAATGATGCCAATGAAATTTCTAGAATTTACGATATGTCATTCTTATAATTAAACATATGTAAACAAGACATTTATTTTTTTATATAGCACAATGTTTTTATAATTTATAATATTAATAAGCCAATTTCATTGGTGTCATTCATTTACATAGTAAAAAAGTAATTTAAAGTGATCAATTAATAACTTCACGCTCTTCATTTCAAACACTTCAGATTTGCCCATACATATACGGTTGGGTCGAAAATATAGATGGATTCATTCTATATTTTCTTAAAGACTTTATCTTGTGTTTGAAAAAGTGGTAGTATTCATTTATATAGTGACATCTGCAAAGCACATGTGTATTAGCTTATTGGCTTATTAATATTATAAAATCAATAATGGTAAAATTTTGTAATATCATAATAACATGTATGTGTGTATATGAGGCCATAAATAAGTTGCATACGAATGTTTGTCAAAGTGAATAGTCAAATTCAGTCACAGTCTAAGTAACAAATGTACATGTGGATAATCAGTAGCTTCTTCCATTAGCAAAATAATGTCAATTCTTGAAAATTATGATTCTATAAATAGTAAGTGGTTAGTACATCAAATAAAACAGTACTATAATTTTGATTTTGAGGAACTAATAAAGTGATTTCAAATATTTATAATTGTTAAAGTTAACATCTCCTTTGTATCTTGACCTAGTATTAAGAGTGTCACACTCAAAAGCAAACATCCAGTATTGATTCCCAGCTGGCAACTGTCAAACAAAATCTATTTAATCACATAAATAGAATTATCATACTCATTGCAACTATGGTAAAATAACTTCTTAAATGAACTATGGAAGAGTTATCAGCAGTTATATATATATATAAAATAATCCCAATGCATAACGCTATACTGAAATAAATATACAAATATTAAGCAATTAAATCATCCCACATGATTAAGAAATCCAGTACTGCCCTCTGTGAACTAATATATAAATACATTAGAGTTCGTATTTCAAAATAGCCAGGTCAAAATGGATACTATTTTGACCTGGCTATTTTGAAATACGAACTCTAATGTATTTATATATTAGTTCACAGAGGGCAGGACTTGATTTCTTAATCATGTGGGATGATTTAATTGCGTAATATATATATATATATTGTAATGGTATACAATATGCCATTACCGTAATTTAAAATTAAAATAAAAACTTGAGTTTGTAAATATTAAGGGAATAAAATTACCCTCCACCTAAAGCTCCCTTACGGGAGGATGATTTACTACCAGGATTTATATATACATTGAGTTACATTTAATTTTGACTCTCTCTATCTCTCTATATATAATAACCAATCAAATCTTTCAGCCTTTTCCCACAAACTCTAAAATTTGTTATTAATTCTTAGCTGCCATTTTGAGAAAATGTCTCAGATTAATCTTATTTACTATATGTGTATTTCATATAACAAACCTATAAACTTCATGTGAGTTGGAAACTTAAAATACTTGACATCTATACAAAAACAGTATTCAGAATTTTATATTTATATGTCTTTTTAATCATGACCAGTTTATTTTGAAGTTTGAATGAGCTTTTAATATTTTGAATGACTTTTCTTTAATGGGCTTCAAGGTATGTTTTTATTAGCATTGGTCACATATATTTTGAATACTAAATGTGCTTAACCTAAGTTACATATGTAAAATAAACAAAACATACTCATAAGCTGTATTTAAATTATGGACATTAAATATATTGAACCTTTATTTCCAACATTGTCAACAAATGCTTGCTTAAATAACATCACCACTTTTTACTTTATATTTGTTGATATATGAATGTGTTCATTCTTAGTTATTGGAGGTTTCCTGTTTTCATTAAATATTTATATAATGTAATCAATATTTTCATGATTATATGATGAAAATAAAGTTTTGTTTCATTGAAACGTGGAAAATTAAAACAAAAATATAATATATTGTATAAACCAAACATCATATATATATATATATTAATTCTAGTATTTTCATGGATAAATGATGATTTCATATTATTATTATTTTTGGTATATTCTGTGTGGTAAAATAGCTAAATAGCTGACCTTTCAGTACAATAACAAGTACCTTCATCAAAGCATTTTCTTTCTCAAATCATAGGAATGTGTGTGAGATTTATCATCATTTTTATATTTTTGTTTCTCCTCATACTTAAATTCTATTGTTTTGATAAGTTTTAAATTTTATTTTGTCTTCCAATAGCTTCTTCCAAATGTTGTTAATCGTCTTTAATTCACACCTTTCATTTATGCTCATGGGCATTTTAAAAACTTCTATAGCTTCTCTTAGCAATATAATATAAATACAATGTCCATTAATTTTAATTAAAATTGTAATTATAATAAAAATAATAAATTTAATGGTAACAAACTATTGTAAACAATCCTTAAATCTGCAGAAGTACTTTCGGTTAATTTCTTAAACCTGCCTCAACTGCCATTAAATTAAAAATCAACAAAGAAGAAGCAAACGTCATCCATTCAAATTCCACGAATCTCGTATTCTAAGGTTAGCATCTTGTCTATTTATTAAATGCATTTTATTCCTATTTATAAAAATTGCCTCCTTAATTTTTCTTTTATTATGGTTTCTCTCTTAATGAAGAATTTTCACATTTTCAAAATCAAATTTAAGTTTATATTTACATGTTTTTTCATGATCAAAAAAAACTGAAGGAGACATTAAATCACCATTATTTTTACTTTTTACATGCTTACATAACAATTCATGCTTCCTCAATCTTTTCTCAATACTGCACCTAGATTCACCTATAATACAATCACAAAAAATTTGATATATGACATTACTTTTCTGCTTGACAGGTATGACATCCTTAGAATTATTGACTAATTTATTAATATTGTTTGGAACATAGAATGAAACATTAAACACATTCTTATATATATATCCTTAAAAATTTCACTTGTGGATTTGAAATAAATGGAATAGATATCCATTGTTTATTATTAATCTTCATTTCCTTTAAACCATTATAACTTTTTTTAAATTGACATAAAGTATTGCTTATTTGGTCCATTTCAGAACTAACGTCAAGCAATTCCTTGGCAAATATCTCAATATTTTTCATTTATCACTTCGGTAATGACATAATTTTTCATTACGAAACCAAAAAGATCTAAAACTTGCCATCTTATGCATAATTGGTACTTTTGATTTACAATTTATATATCCCCTTTTTTGTGGTGGCTTAATTATTAACTTATAATTTAATATACTGTTATTTCTTGGAATAATTAAATCTAAATATTTAACATTTTTGTCCTGTTCCTTTTCAATAATCCATTTCAAGCCATTCAACTTATTTAATTCCTCTACAAACAAATTTATAGTATTAATATTTCCACAAAAAAAAAAACATCATCCACATATCTTTTGTAAATTTTAATATCTCCAAAAGTACACATATTTAAAATACTACTCTCATATGTAGATAAAACAAAATTGCAAACTTGTGCAACTACAGGCAGACCCATAGGACAACTTTTAGATGTTTTATAATATTCACCTTCAAAAGTTGCAATGTTATCATTAAAAAAATTAAAGAATCAACAATAAACTTTATCATATTGAGCCAATAATTTTGAGCAGCTCATGGTATATTCTTTATATATGTAAAAATCACATATATACACATATATATTAGGCATAGAGTAATAAATAAATGCTGTGTATATAGAAAGTTTTTTGGGGGCGGTATTATTTATTAGTTATATATATATAGGCTGCAGAAAGGAGTTTGCTATTAACTGAAAGGAGAACCTTTGATTCCTCTTGGAGGCCTTAAAGGAACTGAGCAAGGCAAATTCCTAATGTCCACTCCATACGTTCTTGTCGTTGCAGCTGTTATTACTATATGATTATTCATATAGTATACAAACATGGATGGGCTGCTCACCAACATGCATTAGTCAGTGTGGTGAGTTTATTGGCTTTTTACCTCTGAGTTTAAGATCAAGAAAAACCATGGTCTTTCTTCTCAGTGCCTGATAAGGCAGAATGAATGTTTGTGTAAATGATATAATATTTTTCCAATACATATATACAATTATGACAGACAAAAATAAAGCATGGCCCTTATTCCCAGGAGGCTGTAAAGTCACCAACCAAGGCAGCGGTTGGTGGCCGAAAGCGGAGGGTGCTAAGAATCCCCTGATTGCGGACCCAGGTTCCCATTTGATGACGACTTTTTATTTAGGTACTTACAACTGCAGATCACTTTCAAGTGAAGGAAGATTGCAAGAATTAGAAGAAAAACTGTCTTATATTAAATGGGACATTATTGGACTTTCTGAAGTTAGAAGAAAAGGAGAAGAAACGATTTAAAAAGTGGACATATACTCTATTATAAAGGCACACATATTGGAAATACAAGTGGAGTAGGATTCATTATAAATAAAAAGTGGAAGAACAATATTGTGGAGATTGATGGTGTATCGGACAGAGTGGCAAGATTAGTTATACAACTTAATAGCAGATACCAAATGCAGATAATTCAGGTTTATGCCCCAACAAGTTCTCATAGTGATGAAGTAGTAGAAGATTTTTATATGGATGTACAAAAGGCTTTTGATCAGAGTAAACAACATTTTAAAATTGTTATGGGAGACTTTAATGCTAGAATTGGTAGACAAATGAAAGATGAAATTGCTGTAGGTAATTTTGGTTATGGTAATAGAAATGAGAGAGGACATAGACTTGTGGAGTTTGCAGAAAAAGAAAAACTTTATATTATGAATTCATTTTTTGAGAAAAATGTTAAAAAAAAATGGACATGGAAGCATCCAAATGAAGGTACAGCAGAATTGGATTATATTTTGACTAACAGGAAATACATATTTCAAGATTGTAATGTTCTTAATAAATTTAACACAGGAAGTGATCATCGATTAGTAAGGTGTAAGTTACATGTTAATGTAAAACTAGAAAGACAAAAATTATTAAGAAAAACAATATTTACAGTTGATAATCCTAATCTTCAGAAACATTCTAATGAATTTAAATTAGAACTTACAAATAGGTTTCAAGTGTTAGATTTTGAACATGATTCAGATTTGAATGAAATTAATATGAAAATAACTGATACACTTTTAAAAACTGCAACAAACATAGCTGGTAGAAAAAAGCAGCAATTGACTAATAAAATTTCTACTGAGACTAGACAATTTATGAAGAAAAGAAGGAATATGAAGATATACAAAAATGATGTATTAAAAAGAATTGAATATCTCGAATTTTGCAAAATGGTATGGAAAAGAGTTGAAAATGATATAAGAAAGTATAACTGTGAAATAGCAAGGAAAGCTGTAGAAGAAAATAAAAGTCTCAAAAATGTTAAACAACATTTTGGTATTGGTAGGAAATTTATATCTGCAATAAGAAAAAAAGATGGAATTATTACTAAAAAGAGAGATGACATCATGAAATTGGTAGAAGATTTTTATCAAGAATTATATAGTAATAAAGAACAAGTATCTCCTATATCTATTACATCTTCCGAATTGCCCAGAATTTTAAATGAAGAAGTGAGACATGCAATTAAGTGTATGAAGAAAGGAAAGGCTCCAGGAAATGATGGAATTATAATTGATATATTAAAAGAAGAAGGTGAAGAAATAGAAACAATTTTAGCAAAGTTATATACCAAATGTTTAAATGATAAAGATGTACCAGAAGATTGGAAGAATGCAGTAATAATATTAATATTTTAAAAAGGTGATAAAGAAGATATTAGAAATTACAGACCTATCAGCCTTTTATCAGTTTTATATAAAATTTTTACCAAGATAATTACAACTCGTCTACAGAGAACTTTGGATTTTCACCAACCAAGAGAACAAGCTGGATTTAAAAGTGGTTTTATACAATAGATCATATCCAGGTATTGAGAGAAGTCATAGAAAGGACAAATGAATATGAGTTGTCATTATGTTTTGGATTTGTAAATTATGAAAAGGCATTCGATTCTATACACATTTCTTCAGTGATTAAAGCATTGGATCATCAAGGTATAGATCCAGGATATTGTCATATTTTAAAGAATATTTATAAAAATGCAACAGCAATAATTAGATTACATAATGATACTGGAAAAATCAACATTGAGAAAGGTGTAAGACAAGGTGACTCCATATCTCCAAAACTCTTTACAGCAGTGCTGCAAGAAATATTTTGTGGATTAAAATGGGAAACTAAAGAAGTGAAAGTAAATGGAGAGTATTTAAGTCATTTAGATTTCGCAGATGATGTAGTTGTTTTTGCAAATAATGCTTCAGAGCTGCAGGAAATGTTGCAGGAGTTAGCAGATAAAAGTAGAAAAGTAGGACTAAAGATAAATGTTAAAAAGACTAAAGTAATGTTTAATCGATTTGCTCAAAATATGAAAATAAAGATTGATTATGAAGAATTAGAAGAAGTTAACAGTTACAAATACCTTGGTCATATTATTAATACAGATGGAAACATAATGGAGGAAATTAATCATAGAATTAAACTTGGTTGGAGTGCTTTTGGTAGAAATAACTTGATACTAAAAGGAAATATGCCTATGTGTTTGAAAAGGATGGTTTTTAACAAATGTGTTTTACCCGTTCTTACTTATGGATCTGAGACTTGGACACTTAATAGAAGAGCAATACAGAGACTTTAGACCACTCAAAGGAGTATGGAGAGATGTATGTTGGGAGTAACAAGAAGAGATCAAAAATGCAATGTATGAGTAAGACAACAAACAAGTGTTACTGACCTTATTGAAAAAATTAAAAGATTGAAATGGAGTTGGGCTGGACATATTGCTAGAAGAGATGATAATAGATGGACCATTGAAATTTTAAACTGGATTCCAAGAGATTGTAAAAGACCCAGAAAGAGACCACATGTGAGATGAATGGATGAAATAAGAAAATGTGCAAGTGTTGTGGAGAAGAGAAGCTAAAGATCGAAGAAGATGGATTAAACTTGGAGAGACCTTCATCCTGCAGTGGATTGATAATGGTTGATGATGATGATGATGATGATATATAGTGGGGTTTTGGCATTATTTATTGTTTTATTTTTAATGGGATTTTAAAAGAACAGAATAGAAAAAAGAAAAAAGGAAAAATGGTAGATTAGTTATTTGTTTAATTGAATTGAGATTATATCGAAAGTGATATTAAAGAAGTTTTTGTTGTTTTTTTAAACAATTTTGTAATTAAATTTTCTGATCTGAAAAGGTGAGGGAAAAAGAGAAAAGAATTATAATTAGTTCTATTGTCATGGCTTCTAGTTAGCTGGTGTTAAGAAACTAAAAAAAAAAAAAATTAAAGAAATGCAATCATTGGCTGGGAATGTGATCAGATAAAAGGACAATGGAAAAAGGACTATAAAAATAAAAAACAAACCTATTGTTTAATTAATTATTTTTTTTTAATAACAGAAGAGAACTATTTGAGAGTGAAAAATAAAAAATGTTAGAAGCCTAAACAACTAAAATCTGTCTCCAGCCAGGACACTAGTGGATTCCTGGATTTCATCACTGAGAAACCACCGAAGAGAAAGCGAAGTTAGCCGAAGGACAAAATGCGTTACTGTGAATCAACTCCCAAAGGATCCCAAGGAATGCATATGGACACTGATCGATCAGGGTAATATAACCTTTGTGTTTTTTTTAAATTGAACTATTGATTGCTGATCCATAAAAACACATCTGATTAGGATTGTATTGAACCAGCCACGAACTAAAAGCCATGGCACTAGAAGGGGTTTTGTCATATATATATTTATAATGCTTATAATAACATTGTTCAATTTGTTTATATTGTTTTGTTTTGGTTTTTTTCCATGTGTCATAGCATCTGCCAGGACATAACCCACAACTGTCTGCAACCAACTACTTGCTAGCAAGGCAGTTGCGATGACCTCTTGGCTAACAATGCTTGACTATATTGTTTTGTTAAATTTTGTGTTTTTTGTTGATTTGAGGGTTATTCAAATAACTTTTGATGAAATTCAAGACTATAGGGGAGATTAAAAATAGAAATCATTTAAGAAAGCAAATGAAAAGTTTAAGGGTGGAGTAAATATTGAAAGAGAGGATAGGGGTTTAGTGAAATAACTGACTTCTAATAGTAAGCTGCTTAGTCCCTGTAACAGTCAAGATTCAGACTGGTCTGGGATGCTTATATATATATATATATATATAAGTAAGAGTGCATGTTCCTTCGAGAATGAAATATATATATATATTACTCTTCACCTGTGTTGCTTTTTTTAATTTATATAAAAAGAGAGAGCGAAAGAACGATAATGTTAGGCATGTTGAGGGATTACTAAGGATGTATTTCTATCAGGAATCTTGAATAAAAGTAAAGTAAAACTTATAATAAAGCTTATTATAATTTGAAACCTAAGTAAGTGTTCGAGTTTATTCCTTTAGTGTTTGTATGTGATAATAAAACAAATGACCATAGCATATACACGCATATAAAAAAATGGGATTGCAAAGGGGTGGTTAGCTGGATCTGTCATACGTATAAAAATTAACAGCCGCGATATAAGATTCTTCTAATTTCGTGGCTCTAGGTTATTCCCTAGTGGCGCCCTCATATGATACGATTCTAGCTGAAATCAAAAAAAATTTTGATTCTTAGCCTACAAACTTTTAGATATGAAAAGTAATGGCACAGAGGGGTGAGAGAGGAAAAGATAGAAAATGGCGTACCCAACATTTTGCGGCTTACGAGAATAATAAACGGCTGGAGATAAGAGTTGTGAGATAGGCAGGGTGGTTTATTTTTTAGATGAGATCAGAGTTGGTGTCTTGGTTGGCGGAGGGTTTTGTGATCTAAGAAGTAATTTTGTTTAGATAATAAATAACTAGAGAAAAAAAATGCAAGATAGAATAGAAATAAAAATTTTCGAAGGAAAAGAAGAGAAGACTTTATTTGAACACATAGAGAGCCTACAAGAGTGTTTCAAAATATACAAAATAGGTGGGAAAGAAAAAATAATAATAGCAAGTAACCATTTGGTAGGCATAGCACGAGAATGGTGTAAAGCTATATATAAGAGGCCGGACAATTTAAAAAAATATGTTAAAGTGTTAATGTGTAGATTTTGGAGCATAGAAAGGCAAGAAAAACTGTGAAGGGATGTAGAAAGAGAAAAATATATGAAAGAGGAGAGGATGACATATAGACAGTTTTTTTAAACAAATAACAAAGTTAAAAAAGGTAATCGAATACCCGATCTCAGAATA
This sequence comes from Epiperipatus broadwayi, assembly GCA_028023455.1. Taxonomy (NCBI): domain Eukaryota; kingdom Metazoa; phylum Onychophora; class Udeonychophora; order Euonychophora; family Peripatidae; genus Epiperipatus; species Epiperipatus broadwayi. Next base: position 10,645 of record JAQFVV010001417.1, on the reverse strand, counting down.
TCAGATGATGAGTATAGTAAAGAGAAAGATGTCCAAAAAGATACAGGATAGACTAACAACCTGTATCCGTAAAGGATTGAAGGAGGTATTGGAAGCACTTCGAATAGAGGAAAGCATAGAATAACAAGGGGATCAAGAAGAAAACTAAACCCAAAGTGTTAAATGTAGTAATAGAAGAAGAAAGAGTACAGACAATGGCTGACCAAACGTGTTCGGTGGTCACAGTAAAAGTTCAGGGGATTCAAGTGCAAGCATTGTTGGATTTAGGTAGCCAAGTCTCTATAATGTCGAATGAAATACTAAACCAAATTAAGAATCAGGAAGGGACAATACACATATTACCTCTAAAAAAATCAGAAATGACGATGGCAAATGGTAAAAGAGTTAGGCTCAACCCCGTGCAGGTATATGGAAAAATACAAGTGGGAAAACAAAGGATACAACACACGCTAGTATCGATGACAAATTTAATAGAAGATATGATACTAAGGTCAGACTTTATGCATCGAACTCACACCAAAATTAATTATTATAAAAAATAGCAATAATAGAAAATAAAATAATTCCATTTAGTGAACGAAGTAGTCAAAGTAATAAAGTAGCACATATGATAGTAGAGGACATTTACGAGGAAATAGAGAACAAAGTAAGCAAGTTGGAGAAAAATAATAACAACTGGGAAAACTGACTAAGAGAAATATTACAGCAGCATGAATAAGTATTTGCTATGAACCGCGGCATTATAAAGGGATATGTACACTGGATAAGAGTAAAAGAGGAGACTCAGTTTCAGGGAAGATCATACCCTATTCCAGTTAAATATAAAAATGAAGTAGACAGTCAAATACAACAGATGGAACAGTGGGTAATCATAAGAAAACAGCAGTCTCCTTATATAAACCCTCTTGTAATTGTAAAAAAAAAAGATGGCTCCATGAGAGTATGTTTAGATGTGTAACAGTTAAACGCTATTACTATACCAGACAGAGATGTACCACTTCGTATAACAGATTTATTGTTAGAATTTCGTGTAAAGAAATACTTCTTGTCTTTTGAATTACCCTCGAGTTACTGGCAGATGCCACTTCTTAGAGAAGATCAAAAGTACACCCCATTTAGATATGAGGGATATACGTATGTGTTTCAACATGTACCATTCGGGCTGGTAAATAGTGGATCCGGTTTGTTATGCTGTTTAGATCAGGTAATATCAGACAGGATGAAACAGTTTATAGTATATTATATGGACGACATTGTAATAGCTTCACGTTCATCTCAAGAGCATTTAGAAAATTTATCTGTGTTTTTACAGGAGTATCAAAATAAAAACATTACGATCAATTTTAAAAAAAGTAACATTTTTACAAAAAGAAATTTTATTTCATCTTGTTTGCATGCAAGGTGTAAACCCACATCCTGATAAAATTGAAGCAATAAACAATTTTCCTCAATCTTAGAATAGGAAACAAATAAGATCATTTCTCGGCATATGTAACTTTTATCAGAGATTCTACGAGAATTTTTCTGGAGACACAGAAGTGCTTATACAACTGCTTAGAAAAGGAAGTTGATGGAAGTGGGGTGAAAAAAACAATGTGAAGTGTTCAAAATGATTAAAGAAAACTTTCTAAAAGTTGTTACACTCACTTATCCTGATTTTAAAAAACCTTTTATGCTACAAATGGACAGCAGTAATGTCGGGTTGGGGGCCATTCTATTTCAAGAAAATGAAGAAAGAAAACCGAAGTTCTATATTTTTTAAGTAGAACTCTAAATCAAGCAGAAAGAAGTTATACAGCTACTGAAAGGGAGGCGCTATCCATAATTTGGGCATTAAACTAACTCAAACATTTACTACTAGGATCAGAGATTATCATTATTACAGATCATAAGAGTTTGGAGTTTATTAAAAAGTGTTATTTAACAAACAATAGACTTATAAGATGGGTTCTATATTTTCAAAGGTTCAATTACCGGGTAGTACATTGCTCAGGAAAAGAAAATATAGTGTTCAATATACTAAATAGAAATCCGGCTCCAGACCAAGGTCAGAACCTAACACTAGAGGGGGCCCAATTAACTCCACTCATGATGTATTCTGATAAAGTGATGGAAAGGGATATGAAGAGAATAAAGTTTTTTCAGTCCTCTGATTTTACATGCAAAAAACTAATACAAGGACGGAATAATATCAAACAGACAGAAAACTACGTATGAGGTAATAATAAATTACATCGATATAGAATGATGAATGAGATGGTGATGTTTCAGGTCAAGCGAGAAATAGATTGCTGGAAAATAGTTATACCTCAGACATTAAGGGAATGCTTGATAAATTATGTACATAGGATTTATGGACATTATGGGTTGCTTAAGATAAATAAACTCATGCAAAGATGGTACTATTGGCCAAATATGTACCGGTCTGTTGTGGACACGATACAGAAATGCCACGAATGTCAATAAAATAAACCTGCGAATAAGAATTATGCAGGAATACTTACTCCTATTATACCTAAAAACCCAAATGAGTTATTGGCCATTGATTTCTATGGTCCTTTGCCTTCATTTAGTCAATACATGTACATTTTAGTGACATATGACATTTTCTCGAAGTTAGTACAAGCATACCCTTTGTGTAAAGCTGACACGAAATCATTGATCACTGTGCTGAGAGACAGTTTATACAGGTGGGCAAACTTAGTGCAGTTTTGAGCAATCATGGTACTCCTTTTATGGCCAATGAATGGAAAAATTGGCTTCAGCAGGAGAAGATACATCATGTTTTAACCTCCATTAGAAACCCCCAATCTGACCCTTGTGAAGGGGTTATGAAAGAATTGGGGCATTTATTTCAGGCTCATTTGAAAGGGAACTATAAGCAGTGGTTTAAGGTACTTCCATGAATGAACAAAATTATAAATTGTGCTTACCATGAGTCCACCGGCCTGGCCCCTGAAAGACTACATTATGGCCGGATCGAACTGACTCTTCTGAAGTATCCAATACCTTCAGAAAAAAAATAGTTAATGTGAAAAGCCATCGACGTCATACTATATAACAGTTAAAAAAGAAAGCTGAACAGAGAAAAAAAAGGGAATGTATATCCAGGGCGTTTTGAGATAGGAGAATGGGTTTATGTCAAAACTCAGCCAGTGAGCTGGATGAGTGAGAAGCAATATAAGAAATTTTTTCCTTTGTTTGAAATGGTCCATAGAAAATATGCGGACTTAATGCATTTGTAGTGTTAGGAAAAAGGGGAAGAAAAGGGACTTATAATGCAAGGTGTTTGAAGCCTTGTAAAAGAGGGATTTGACAGAGAAGCCGTCACGGAGTAATTAAAGTTTTTTTTTTACTTTTTTTTTATCTGGAATAGATGCAATGAGCTGATATTTTCAAATGGCTCATGCTATATTCTTTATATATGTAAAAATCACATATATACATATATATATTGTAACGTTTATTTATATACGTTACAAATATATTGGCATTTGGTAAAAGCTAAAAAAGTAAATTTAGATTTTTTTTTGATTAGTATAATTTTTGTTAAAACGTGCAATGAAGGTTAAAATTGTCATTCTTATTTTTTTTTATCTAATTGGAAAGAATAAATGACATACAGATTACTAATCCAGATAAATTAAAAGAATTCCAAAAGTATAAGCTAAAAGAAAAATATTTTAGCTAATTAAAGATGGAAGAATAATGCTAAAAAAAAAAAGAGAACTTTGTAACTTAAATTTAAGAGAGAGTGTATAAGATTATTATCTTATACACTGATAAAAAGACAAAAGAGTGCGCAGAAGTTCCAAAAATGGAGCGCGATATAAAAAGGAGATGACAACTTCAATCTGGGTCTTTTCTTTTACTTCTAGTTACGTCTCTGAAAGTTGGAGGTTTCCACGAGCATAACCTGTGGCAAGAAATATACTTCTACACAGGTATGCCCCTTGCTGTACCAAGCTGTCACACAAGCATGGAAACGGGACTTGTGAAGACCACTTTTTGCAATAAAAGGGTCACTACAACCGTGCCTTTTCTCCAGCTATAGAACGGAACAATAATGGAAGACGCCGGCAGGAGAGACCAATGGAAATTCTCATGATCTGGGATCCCATAAACCTACCTGAACTTACCGGTAAGTTAAGAGTAAATTTTCCTGATAGTGACTTAAAAATTTGCAAACAATTATTTATCTAAGCTTAGACTACCATCCTGATATAGAATTTTCTTTTCGTATTCAAGAGACTTTCTAATAAAGAAATTTATACAAGATCTTGGGACATTATTAAATCGCTTTAATTGCTTAATCTCACTGTTTTTGTTAATCGATTCAGTATGTGGATTAGTGTGTGTGTACTTTCCTGTGTAGTTAATATGTAATTTAACTTATAAATATTTTAGTTTGATAGAATAAAAGAGATTTTACTTTTATCAACCTTTTCATTGTGCGTTATTAATAATAGTTATTATTTTTTATTATTAAATTTATTTTTAGTGTAATAAGATTTAAACGTAAGTTACCTTTGCCAATATGTTTCAATACGCCCAGGACTAAAAATCGTAAAAATCATTAATTCTCATTACGGTAGAATTACCGCCCCTTAAAAAAAAAAATATAATAAAAATCTTTTTATTTTTTTTTTTGTTTTACAACTTGCGAGAGGTGCTGGCGACATATTTCAGCGGATTCTTAGGAATCCTGGTGCCCATATGAAATAAATTAAAAGTTGATTTTGTCAATAGCACAATTCTTAACAATTAATAGGCTGAAGTTGGTCAGGAAAAATAGCTGTGTTTTTAGAATAGAAATACAACTTTCTTTTTTCTTTTTGAGACAGCTTGATCAACTCACGCTCAAATATAAATTTGAGGCGTATAAGGGCCTAGTAATACGAAAAACGTTACAATGGCGACCCAACTCGGGCTTCGATTTAACAACTACAACCTGAGATGAGTTGTAATGATAAAGAACATTACAATGATGACTCAAAGAAACTCACAGCCGGAAAATAAATTATGATTTTTTTGAAAAAAGAAAAAAATTATAAAAAAAAAAAAAAACTAATTAATTAAACCCTGATTATTAAAATATGAAAGAAGATATTTTTTTAATATGACTTCCAGAAAAAAAAAATATATATGTATATTTTTTTATATATGTCTAAAAACACGATCGTGGCTGATGTAGACGTAAGTCACAAGTATTTGACCGGGTAGGCGGTTACTGAAGAGGGGAATAACATAGCCTGAGTCCTTATCCGCAGTATATCAACATAAGACCGTCTTTAAATGCTCGTCAGACTATTTCTAGCAGAGATCCCAATAAAGGGGAAGGCGGATCAAGTTGGACCAAGTTGCCACGAGCCTGTAAGACTCAGAACGATGAGCAACGCTCGTTTGTGCTTATAACTTGGGCTTCTTATTGTTAATATTACACTAAAGCGGATAGGACACAGATGAATGTTGAAATATTTTCCATTCCCGCCGTGTTAGACCTAAAAGTGGGCGTTAAAGCCGAACGTCGCTTGTGAATTAGTCTACACAATATATCAGCACGCTACTACATAAAAAAAAAAAATACGAATATGAATTTAAAAAAACTTAAGAATAAAATTAGTGTAAACCCCTATTTTATTCTCATCTCCTGGCACTGGTGGTATTGTAACATTTATTTATATACGTTACAAATATATTGGCATTTGGTAAAAGCTAAAAAAGTAAATTTAGATTTTTTTTTGATTAGTATAATTTTTGTTAAAACGTGCAATGAAGGTTAAAATTGTCATTCTTATTTTTTTTTATCTAATTGGAAAGAATAAATGACATACAGATTACTAATCCAGATAAATTAAAAGAATTCCAAAAGTATAAGCTAAAAGAAAAATATTTTAGCTAATTAAAGATGGAAGAATAATGCTAAAAAAAAAGAGAACTTTGTAACTTAAATTTAAGAGAGAGTGTATAAGATTATTATCTTATACGCTGATAAAAAGACAAAAGAGTGCACAGAAGTTCCAAAAATGGAGCGCGATATAAAAAGGAGATGACAACTTCAATCTGGGTCTTCTCTTTTACTTCTAGTTACGTCTCTAAAAGTTGGAGGTTTCCACGAGCATAACCTGTGGCAAGAAATATACTTCTACACAGGTATGCCCCTTGCTGTACCAAGCTGTCACGCAAGCATGGAAACGGGACTTGTGAAGACCGCTTTTTGCAATAAAAGGGTCACTACAACCGTGCCTTTTCTCCAGCTATAGAACGGAACAATAATGGAAGACGCCGGCAGGAGAGACCAATGGAAATTCTCATGATCTGGGATCCCATAAACCTACCTGAACTTACCGGTAAGTTAAGAGTAAATTTTCCTGATAGTGACTTAAAAGTTTGCAAACAATTATTTATCTAAGCTTAGACTACCATCCTGATATAGACTTTTCTTTTCGTATTCAAGAGACTTTCTAATAAAGAAATTTATACAAGATCTTGGGACATTATTAAATCGCTTTAATTGCTTAATCTCACTGTCTTTGTTAATCGATTCAGTATCTGGATTAGTGTGTGTGTACTTTTCTGTGTAGTTAATATGTAATTTAACTTATAAATATTTTAGTTTGATAGAATAAAAGAGATTTTACTTTTATCAACCTTTTCATTGTGTGTTATTAATAATAGTTATTATTTTTTATTATTAAATTTATTTTTAGTGTAATAAGATTTAAACGTAAGTTACCTTTGCCAATATGTTTCAATACGCCCAGGACTAATAATCGTAAAAATCATTAATTCTCATTACGGTAGAATTACCGCCCCTTAAAAAAAAAAAATATAATAAAAATCTTTTTATTTTTTTTTTTGTTTTACAACTTGCGAGAGGTGCTGGCGACATATTTCAGCGGATTCTTAGGAATCCTGGCGCCCATATGAAATAAAATTAAAAGTTGATTTTGTCAATAGCACAATTCTTAACAATTAATAGGCTGAAGTTGGTCAGGAAAAATAGCTGTGTTTTTAGAATAGAAATACAACTTTCTTTTTTCTTTTTGAGACAGCTTGATCAACTCACGCTCAAATATAAATTTGAGGCATATAAGGGCCTAGTAATACGAAAAACGTTACAATATATTAGGCATAGAATAATAAATAAATGCTGTGTATATAGAAAGTTTTTTTTTTTGGGGGGGGGTATTATTTATTAGTTTATATATATATATAGTGGGTTTTTGGCATTATTTATTGTTTTATTTTTAATGGGATTTTAAAAGAACAGAATAGAAAGGAGAAAATAGGACACAATGGTAGATTAGTTATTTGTTTAATTGGATTGAGATTACATCGAAGGTGATATTAAAGAAATTTTTGTTTTTTTTAAAACAATTTTGTAATTAAATTTTCTGATCTGAAAAGGTGGGAGAAAGAGAGAAAAGAATTATAATTAGTTCTATTGTCGTGGCTTCTAGTTAGCTGGTGTTAAAAAAACTATAAAAAAAATTAAAGAAATGTAATCACTGGCTTGGAACATGATCAGATAAAAGGACAATGGAAAAAAGACTATAAATAAGAGACAAACCTATTGTTTAATTAATTATTAATTTTTTTTAATAACAGAAGAGAACTATTTGAGAGTGAAAAATAAAAAGTTAGAAGGCTAAACAACTAAAATTCATCCCCAGCTGGGACACTAGATGATTCCTGGATTTCATCACCGAGAAACTACCGAAGAGAAAGTGAAGTTAGCTGGAGGACAAAATGCATTACTGTGAATCAACTCCCAAAGGATCCCAAGGAACACGTATGGACACTGATTGATCAGGGTAATATAAACTTTGTTTTTTTTTAAATTGAACTATTAATTGCTGATCCATAAAAACACATCTGATTAGGATTGAATTAAACCAACCATGAACTATAAGCTGTGACAATAGAAGAGGTTTTGTCATATATATATTTATAATGCTTATAATAACATTGTTCAATTTGTTTATATTGTTTTGTTTTGTTTTTTTTTCCAAGTGTTATAGCATCGGCCGGGATGTGAACCCACAACCATCTGCAACCAACTACTTGCTTGCAAGGCAATTGCAATGACCTCTCAGCTACCAACACTTGACTATATTGTTTTGTTAAATTTTGTTTTTTTTTTGTTTTGGGGGTTTTTCAAATAACTTTTGACAAAATTCAAGACTATAGGGAAGATTAAAAATAGAAATGATTTAAGAAAGCAAATGAAAAGTTTAAGTGTGGAGTAAATATTGTAAGAGAGGGTAGAGGGTTTAATGAAATAACTGACTTCTAATAGTAAGCCGCTTAGTCCCTGTACTGGTCAAGATTCAGACTGGTCTGGGACACTTATATATATATAAGTAAGAATGCATGTTCCTTCGAGAATGAAAAATATATATATATTACTCTTCACCTGTGTTTTTTTTTTTTTATTTATATAAAAAAAAGAGAGAGAAAAAGAACGATAATGTTTGGCATGTTGAGGGATTACTAAGGATGTATTTCTATCAGGAATCTTGAATAAAAGTAAAGTAAAACTTATAATAAAGCTTATTATAATTTGAAACATATGTAAGTGTTTGAGTTTATTCCTTTAGCGTTTGTATGTGATAATAAAACATATGACCGTAGCATATACACGCATATAAATAAATGGGATTGCAAAGGGGTGGCTAGCTGGATCTGTCATACATATAAAAATTAACAGCCGCGATATAAGATTCTTCTAATTTTGCTGCTCTAGGTTATTTCCTAATGGCGCCCTCGTATGATACTATTCTAGCTGAAATCAAAAAAAAAATTTGATTCTTAGCCTACAAACTTTTAGATACGAAAAGTAATGGCACAGAGGGGTGAGAGAGTATTTACAAATACTTTTACTTTTTAATGTATCTTCAATTATTTTTATGAAATTCATTCTGTCATTAGATCCATACATTTCTGTTATATCCAATGAAGCAATAACATCATTCTCATCAATCACCAAATTTTTAATACTATTTACAAAGTCAAATGATGAAGCAATAGTATTTTCCCCAAATCCTAAATCTCAAAATCTAAATATATTGGTAAGCTTTTATAAGACTTTTTAGGATTTGGGGAAAATACTATTGCTTCATCATTTGACTTTGTAAATAGTCTTAAATTTTGATGATTGATGAGAATGATGTTATTGATTCATTGGATGTAACATAAATGTATGGATCTTTTGACAGAATGAATTCCATAAAAATAATTGAACATATATTAAAAAGTAAAAGTATTTGTAAACATATGATAAAGTTTATTGTTGATTCTTTAAAAAAATTTTAATAATAATATTGTTGCATCTTTTGAAGGTCAATATTATAAAATGTCTAAAAGTTGGCCTATGGGTCTGCTTGTAGTTGCACAAATTTGCAATTTTGTTTTATCAACGTATGAGAGTAGTATTTTAATTATGTGTACTTTTGGAGATATTAAAATTTACAAAAAAATATGTGGATGTTTTTGTTTGTGGAAATACTAATACTATAAATTTGCTTGTAGATGAATCAAATAAGTTGAATGTCTTGAAATGGACTATTGAAAAGAAACAGGACAAAAATATTAAATATTTAGATTTAATTATTACCAGAGATAACAGTATATTAAATTATAAATTAATATTTAAGCCACTGCAAAAAAGGAGATATATAAATTGTAAAACAAAAGTACCAATTATGCATAAGATGGCAAGTTTTAGATCTTTTTTGTTTCGTAATGAAAAATTATGTCTTTACCAAAGTGATAAACTAAAAAAAATTGTGATATTTGCCAAGGAATTGCTTGATGTTGGTTATAAAATGGAACAAATAAGCAATACTTTATGTCAATTTAAAAAAACTTATAATGGTTTAAAGGAAATGAAGATTAATAGTAAACAATGAATATCTGTTCCATTTATTTCAAATCCATATGTGAAATTTTTTAAGGATATATATAAGAATGTGTTTAATGTTTCATTCTACATTCCAAATAATATTAATAAATTAATCAAAAATTCTAAGGATGTCATACCTGTCAAGCAGAAAAGTAACATCATATATCAAATTTTTTGTGATTGTATGATATCATATATAGGTAAATCTAGGTGCAACATTGAGAAGAGATTGAGGGAGCATGAATTGTTATATAAGCATATAAAAAATAAAAATTATGGTGATTTAATATCTCCTTCAGTTTTCTTTGATCATAAAAAACATGTAAATATAAATTTAAACTTGATTTTGAAAATGTGAAAATTCTTCATGAAGAGAGAAACGATGATAAAAGAAAAATATGGCATTTTTATAAATAGTAATAAAATGCATTTAATAAATAGACAAGCTGCTAACATTAAAATATGAGATACATGGGATTTGAATTGATGATGTTTGCTTCCACTTGGTTGTTTTTTTTTAATTTAATGACAATTGAGGCAGGTTTAAGAAATTAACCAAAAGTACTCCTGTAGATTTAAGGATTGTTTATAATAGTTTGTTATCATTAAATTTATTATTTTTATTATATATATATATATTGGAGATCATTTATTTTTTTCACATGTATGTGATCATGTGTATGAGTTGTATGGGATGGAGTGGCTAGCTGTAGTAATCTTGAAAATCTCAGTTCAAAT
>JAQFVV010001416.1:0-71794 GCA_028023455.1 Epiperipatus broadwayi | reverse complement strand
TGTATAACTACTTGATGATGATGACTTTATTGAGGTTATTTGCTTTAGTGGACAATTTGGAAATCGTTATATTAATTTCCTTCTCTTCCTGTCAAGCGTGATTTCTTTTAGTGGATGAAATAGAGCGGTTGTTTTCACATTTATAAATTTTCTTGAGTTTTAAAATCAGTTGCTGGAACAATTAATTGGACTTGATGATTAATATTTATCAGTAGATTAATTCATCTTTCATCGAATGCAGGTGAATGCTTTCTTCCTTCTATTAAAAACATCTTATTTCTCTGGTCAGTTGAAAGGTGTAGAATATTATTTTAGACACAACATCTTTTTTTTCCTATATGATGTGCAGCTTCCTCCAGATGGTCAGCAAAAATGGGACATATATATAATTTTTCTAGCCAGACATTTCTTATATTTTCAACATTCAATTTAATAGTATAAACTGAATCATAATCACCAAAAATAATAATTCCAGACACTTTTTATATCCAATTTTTAGCTAACTTAACCAATCAGAGATAGCGTCACTTGCTATTTTTGGACAAATTTGTTTTAATTAGATCTCTAATTTATTTTCAACTAAATTATTTTTCAACTGAAAAGTTTAATCCTTTTTCCAGACACTTTTGTTTTAAAAAAATAGACTTAATCCTTATTTCCTTTCTTTTCTCTTTTTTTTAACATCCAGGTAACATTTCAAATCTTTGAGCTTCCTTCTTTAGATCTTGAGATAAGACAATTTCAAAATTAGAGTTCCCACCCAAATTAAGCTCCCAAAGTGACAAACAATTATTTACAAAAAAAAATTGCTACAAAGATAGATATCTGATTAAACCAATTTCCTCTTTCAACATAAAATTGTACAAAAAAAAATAATTTGACAGATTTAATCCTTCCTTTTCTTTCAATATTTAGCAAATGTAAATTTCTGTATGTAATGTACACACATCCTTCATTCTTTCAAATCATTCATAAACTAACATTAAATAATATAATTGCTAGCTTATTAATTATAACCCAATTATTTAATTAAATCTGTAACTTTTAAATCCCAATTACAACTAAAGAAAAGCAAAATAGAAGCATAGAACAAGACATTAAAATTGATCAAGCATAGGTTAGTTTTAAAGAAAGTTAAAATGTTGAATATTTGAAATATAAAACAATTAAATAGTTTACACATACATTGTCTATACGTATGCATTATAACTTTGCTTTTTAACAGAAAATTTAAATATTAAATGTGTGTGCTGCTCTTTTTGAGATTTATTAACACACAAACAAGTAAAGCATATAATAGCTGTCCCACTCTTTCTGTCTAAAGCTTTTAAAACTGGACCTTGTAGGGTTTGAACTTGGATGCTTTACAGCTTCATTTATGATTATATAAAAATGTGATGATGATTTTTGGTTTACCTTTTCTACATGCACATTACTATAAATTTAGCTAGTGACCAAATTGTAATGGCACAACTTTCTCCCCCTTTGGATAAAATCATCAGCACTTTTGTTTTAACTACAAGTAAAAAAAAAAAAAATCCTAACTAATAAATACACTAATAATAATAAAATACACTAATAATTAAAAAAAAAAATTTTTTTTATCTACTGGTAAATATCATACTTTTCATTAGAAAACTTAAAGTAATTTATTTGGAGATCTTTGCCAGGCTATTCTGCTGAAGTATAAAGGATCAAACTCCTAGCATTATAGGTTCCCTTATTCCCATCAAGAGCAGCAAGCATAAAGGCATTCTCTCCTATTTTCTTGGTAATTTGGAATGGCTTTTTCTTTTCAAATCATATTGTGGTCTGCATAAAATTGCACATGTACATCCAGTCCATTTTTAATATTTTCATTTTTCATCTTGACTGGATATTTATAAAACATATCTGGAGGAATTATTTTATATAACCTCCTATTACAAACTCCATTTAGAAATATGGACTCTTGGTACCTTATGTAATATGCCTTGAAGTTTTTCAGAGAGATTGACTCTCTATACCATACATACTTTATCTTTAAACTTTCTAGAAAGATTGACTCCCTGTACCATATATAAGGCACTTTGAAGTTTTCCAGAGAGATTGGCTTTCTATACCAGATATCATTCATCCTTAAATCTTCCAGAGAGATTGATTCTCTGGGCCATATATAATTTATTTTTAAATTTTCTAGAAAGGTTGACTCTTTGTACCATATATAAGGCACATTTAACTTTTCCAGAGCATTTACATTTTTCAGAGAGATAGATTCTTTGTACCATATATAATGGACATTAAAACTCTTCAGAGAGATTGACTCTCTGTACCAGATATAATTCATTACATCTTCCAGAGAGGTTGATTCTCTGTGCCATGTATAATTTATTTTTAAATTCTCTAAAAAGGTTGACTCTTTGTACCAAATATAAGGCACACTTAAATTTAACAGAGCATTTAAATTTTTCAGAGAGATTGATTCTCTGTCTGATACACACTGGACATTTACATTTTTCAGAGAGATTGCCTCTCTGTACCAGATATAAGTTATTTTTAATTTTTCCAGAGCAGTTGAATTTTTCAGAGAGATTTGGACATTTACATTTTTCAGAGAGATTGCCTCTCTATACCATATATAAGGTATCTCCAATCTATTTAAGAAGACAGATTTTTGAAACCACACATGCTGGTTTGTTACTAGATTGAGAACTACAGACTGTTGAAACTTTTGCTCTCTTTCTAAAATAACTGGTTTCATCTCCCTTATTGCCTCTCTTAAATCAATCATCTTATCGGATGCATGAAGTTTTTCCTCCAACTCTCTTTTCCTTCTTTTCACTTCATGATCTATCCCCATCTGCTCTCTGTCCATTACCTCATGTATTCTTTTTACTGAGATATTAGGTTTTATGGCTACTATTGGCCTTTCCACTTCTTGTGAACTTATCTCCTCTATCAGTGTTTTAGCGGATTTACCTATTTCTTCCTCTAATCTCTCACTCCTTTCTCTATTATCAGTAGTCTGACAATCTAGCTTATCTTTTAACACTAGTGAGTTTTGACTACCTTCTATTATGCTCTCTATGGATTGACATATCCTTTGTTCTAGATTTTCCATACTTTTCTTACTATCTTCTCTTAGACTTTCTATATTTTGTTACTATCTTCTCTTAGACTTTCTATATTTTTCTCCATCTTTTGTTCTAGATTTACCATACTTTTATTATTTTTCTCTATCTTTTGTTCTAGATTTACCATCCCTTGCTTACTATCTTCTCTTATACTTCTGACTGGAGTTCACGACGCTCTTCCGATACTTCTGAGCATCTGCATTATCATGTCCATGTCTGGTGGTGCCATCTTTGCTATCTGAGCCTGGCCCACTTCTGGCTCCTCATCTACCATTTCTGTACTTGAGGCCTTATTATTGCTACTGACTTTAGAGGCATTTTCCTCTATTTCCTCTTTTTCTTGAGCTTTTTTAAAGGCAATTTCCCTATCCTCTTCTTCAGGATAAAAATGATCACTGATCCCTGGGATTGGGACACCCTCCTCTTCCATACTATAATTTAGTTCACTCATGTTATAAAACTATATATATCCCATCTGTGCTTCCCTGACCATCAAAAACCTACACATTCTTTCCTTGTCTGACACCTATCTTTGACTAACTGACTGATTTGTTTTTCACCTTATCATGCATTACAAATACAAAAAAAAATATTTAATATCCTTATTTAATGAACTAGACAACAATAATCTATAGTGCATGTCTGTCTGTAATAGCCCAAATTATACATTCATCCATTTTCCCAGAAATCCGACAGATATTGACAGTCCACAGAATGACTAGCAGTTCACAATCTTGAGATAAATAAAAGAATTCAGTCACAGCACTATAATCACACAATGTATCATGAGCACTCAGAAGATCATCCCAATTCGGTCACTATTAACTACTACAACCCTTGATTGAATGAAACAAACTCTGTTGCAATAAAAGAAGTATTTTAAGTCTTAGGGGCTAAAGTAGATAAACTATGCCTTGCTCTTTCTCTTGGAGTCTTATGTGGCAAGTATCAAGGAATGCCCTGCTTATTATAGACTACTAAAAACGAAACCTTGCTCTCTCTCTTGGAGACTTATATAGGCTGGCATCATGGCAGGACTGCTGTTAACTGCTTCATGATAACATAAAAATAACATATAAACTTGATTGGAAAACTATGCCGTGCTCTCTCTCTTGGAGACTTATAGGCTGGTATCATGGCAGGTCTGCTGTTAACTGCTTCATGATAAAATAAAAATAACATATAAATTGGGTTGGAGCAGTGAATGGGTTTGATCATTCATAAGTTACACGAAATACACAGCATTCTCAAGGCAATGACAAAACTCTCCACCCATCATCAAAACTGCAATCTAACCAACCAAACTCCAACGATCAACCATCCAATCAAACCTCTAAAATCATAGACTTTTTACAAAATGAACTCCCCAAACACACATGAGACTACTATTCCATAATTCATCACTATTACTATGCCTATCCTATCTGGCAATAAATCATTTTAATGTTCCACAAAAAAAAATTCTATTATTTATTTCACCTTTGTCTTAAGTTGTGATATTCATCTCTATTTTCAAAATTGATAAAACAAAACTAAGCTGTTTTATGGCTGTACCCATTTTATCATCATCAATGAAAAATTAAATCATATTAAACATCATCATATACAAATGTAAAATAAGACTGTATGGCCAAGAAAATTTTGTAAGACAAAAAAAAAAATTTACTGAAAAAAAAATTTTACTAAAAAAAATTTCTCTATTTTTAACCACACATCTCCTATCATTCTATAGACTCCCTTTTTCAGGTATATGGTAAAATATCAGGCCCCAGTTGGGTGTCCATTGTAACATATTTAAATGAAGTTCAAAAGATATCACCATATCTGAGTTTAAAGGTAGATCCAAGTAAAGGTTCAAAAGAAATAAGTAAGTAAAGGAGTTCATTGTAACAAAATTAAAGGTTGATCAAATAACTATTACCATATCTGAGTAAAGGAGTCCTTAATATATAAGAATTATAAGCAAATTATTAATAACAAGTATTATAACTCAGGTATACAGACATTAGGTTTTATCCACTTTCATTTCTTGGTTTGATGTTAAGTGCATGTTTAAACAAATACTAAGTGAATATGGTCTAGCAGGGCACCACTAGATTATCTGAATCTAGACACGGTTATATCTGATAACCTTTCACATGTACCGGGTTTGAATCCCTTCTTGGTACTTTATTTCTAATAAAATGGGAGATTTTGCTTTTTGAGCCATATCACTATATGCACTAATATTTAGGTAAAAGTAAAACATCTATAAACCAAAGTGGAGTATACTAGACATAATCATTTCTCAGATCTTAACATAACAAATGTGTTTCAATATTTTTATAAGTTTACTAGCTCAGATTCTATATAACTAATTTAGGATGGCAATTCACTCATCCTTGCATGAAATAGATGACGGGATGTGGTGATAATAATACTAAGAGATCACTAAATATTATAAAATCAATATTTATTTATGGCCTTTAAACAGTTAAACAGCTCATTAATTAAAAGGTTTGATGATGATGATGATGATGATAATAATAACAACAATAATGACAAGGGTTTCAACTACAGCTCTAGGACTAAGCCTAAACATAAAACTAAATTTTATGAAGAAATTCATAATTATTGCTTAATTTTAGCATACTTACTTATATCTTAAATAACTAATATTCAACCATTGGTGATGATGAATAATCACACTTAACAAAGACTACACTTAATGAAATATATACGCCTCGTTTAATAAAACAAACTAATATTTATTACTACATTACTAACATATACATAAAAATTTCTAGATAAATATGAAAATTGACATGAATAATAATAAGAATAATTGATTATATAACAATCCTCAGATTAATTTTAAGTTCTTCCCCCTTTCCCTTCAAATGTATTTTGTATTAAGTTGGACGTCACATTGACCATGATTTTCACTCCATGAGAAAAGTATTTCAAGAAAAAAAAATATTATCTGCTCATTAGCACACATACTTTAAAAATCTAACATGTAAATAGAATGTAAAAAAAATGTTAGTAGAATTGAAAGAGCAAGTTTTATAAAAGAGTTTTAAATCATTATCTCCCCCTCTCTTCCAAGCGCTGAAATCTATACCTTCTCAACATAAAATAATTTAATATTTTAACACCACCTATTATTTCACATTCACTCGCAATTATACACATATAAAAATATCATTATGTATGTGCATGTTTTATCCCATAATAACAAAATATTATTTAAAACCAAAATAATAATAATATATTAGTTAAAACTAAAATCATAACACCATAAAAAAAATTGTTTTACACATTAATATTTTTCATAACTGTAAAATTAATAAACAAATAATTTTCATACATTCAAGATCATTTATGAAGCTCAAAGTTATTATTAGTAAGACATTCTTGTTTTAATCGATCTGAATAGTCTTTAAAAGTTGTTTAAATAAAATATACCACTTTATTGCTAAAATGTTTATTAAGACTGATATCATAAAGAAAATAGATATAAAAGTCATATTACTGATCTTTTGTTTGTGGTGAATTTCCAAGGTTTCAAACTTGTCTTGTATAATGTCTATATTTCTGCAGCTACCATTTCCAATTTACGTGGGAACAATCTCTTTCTTGAGGTGTATAACTACTTGCTGATGATGACTCTATTGAGGTTATTTGTTTTAGTGGACAATTTGGAAATCGTTATATTAATTTTTCTTCTCTTCCTGTCAAGCGTGATTCTTTTAGTGGATGAAATAGAGCGGTTGTTTTCACATTTATAAATTTTCTTGAGTTTAAAATCAGTTGCTGGAACAATTAATTGGACTTGATGATTAATATTTATCAGTAGATTAATTCATCTTTCATCGAATGCAGGTGAATGCTTTCTTCCTTCTATTAAAAACATCTTATTTCTCTGGTCAGTTGAAAGGTGTAGAATATTATTTTAGACACATCTTTTCTTTCCTATATGATGTGCAGCTTCCTCCAGATGGTCAGCAAAAATGGGACATATATATAATTTTTCTAGCCAGACATTTCTTATATTTTCAACATTCAATTTAATAGTATAAACTGAATCATAATCACCAAAAATAATAATTCCAGACACTTTTTATATCCAATTTTTAGCTAACTTAACCAATCAGAGATAGCGTCACTTGCTATTTTTGGACAAATTTGTTTTAATTAGATCTCTAATTTATTTTCAACTAAATTATTTTTCAACTGAAAAGTTTAATCCTTTTTCCAGACACTTTTGTTTTAAAAAAAATAGACTTAATCCTTATTTCCTTTCTTTTCTCTTTTTTTTTTTTTTAACATCCAGGTAACATTTCAAATCTTTGAGCTTCCTTCTTTAGATCTTGAGATAAGACAATTTCAAAATTAGAGTTCCCACCCAAATTAAGCTCCCAAAGTGACAAACAATTATTTACAAAAAAAATTGCTACAAAGATAGATATCTGATTAAACCAATTTCCTCTTTCAACATAAAATTGTACAAAAAAAAATAATTTGACAGATTTAATCCTTCCTTTTCTTTCAATATTTAGCAAATGTAAATTTCTGTATGTAATGTACACACATCCTTCATTCTTTCAAATCATTCATAAACTAACATTAAATAATATAATTGCTAGCTTATTAATTATAACCCTATTATTTAATTAAATCTGTAACTTTTAAATCCCAATTACAATTAAAGAAAAGCAAAATAGAAGTATAGAATAAGACATTAAAATTGATCAAGCATAGGTTAGTTTTAAAGAAAGTTAAAATGTTGTATATTTGAAATATAAAACAATTAAATAGTTTACACATACATTGCCTATACGTATGCATTATAACTTTGCTTTTTAACAGAAAATTTAAATATTAAATGTGTGTGCTGCTCTTTTTGAGATTTATTAACACACAAACAAGTAAAGCATATAATAGCTGTCCCACTCTTTCTGTCTAAAGCATTTAAAATTTTGATCTGGTAGGGTTTGAACTTGGATGCCCTACAACTTCATTTATGGTTATATAAAAATGTGATGATGATTTTTGGTTTACCTTTTCTACATGCACATTACTATAAATTTAGCTAGTGACTAAATTGTAATGGCACAATATATATATATATATATATATATATATATATATATATATTGTGCCATATGTTTTATATATATATATATATATATATATATATATATAAACAAAACCATAAAACAATACAATACTAGATTAAATCCAAAATTTGACTAAAATCCTTACACAACCATGGTTTCATCTAATACAAATAGATCTTCTCAAGTGAAAATCAAACTAAAGGAAATAACATATATGTACAAACAAACAAACCTTCCCATAATTCATTTCAAAACCCACCTTCCCTTAATATCAAAAAAAGTCTTCATGAGATTGATAGCCTCAGAATCAAGAAGTTTTATCATCAAACTCTCCTTTATTCTACTTTTAACTAATTCTTTTAATAAAAAATAACTGAAGCATTGTTAAACAATATTTTATGACCTGTATTCAATTCATGAATATATAAAGCTGAGTTAAAATACCTATGTTTAACTCTACTTATATGAACCTTAACCTGATATTTAAGGCTAAACTTACTCTGGCCTACATATAATTTACCACAACTATATGGAATCTTATAGACAATACCAGGAATAGTAATACTATCAATAGACTATTTTGAACCATTAAGTGACAAATTCAAATCAGAACTTTTCTTCCATGCAAACTTTATTCCACCTAACAAATGACTATTCCTATAAACCAAATTATATATTGAAGCCTTAAATGGTAAAGACATATAATCATGATCCTTACCAAAAAAAATTCTTACCATCAAAATCACAACTATAAACATTATTCAATAATAATGTTCATAGTCATGATTTTGATGGTAAGAATTTTTTGTGAAATCCAGTAAATACATTTTAAAAATATATATTTATAGATTCATGCATTTATATTTTGCAAAGAGCAACAGTCATTAATTTACTATAAATATCACCAATTTTTAAATAGGCAAAGAGTTACATTATAATTAAAATATATTATTTTTATTACATAAATGAATGTTTAAAGAGTTCATGTTAGTAGCATGGTTGTGATTACCTTCTTTTACTCAACAACTTCATGATATATAGGTTGATATGCATGAGAAATAAAATGTGTTAAACATTGTCACCAAAACAGAATTCAGATAATATAATGTTTGGCATTGTTAAATTAGATTTATTTTAGCTATCCTAAAGTTAATGTTAAATATATCTATTGAATCTATTTCCAATATCAAAATAGATTAGAACAATAGTCTCCAAAATTTATATTTTGTGGTTCTTCAAATGTAAATATTAAACAAAAGATAAGTGTGGTCAGGACAGGTAATGCACATCTGGCCACATCCAGTGGATATGTAAAAGAAAAAAAAATAGAAGTTTGTAGAAAGTTTTGTTAATGTATAAATACAGCCAAATTCAATTCAGGACACTCTACTGTTATTTTTCAGCTAAGTGTTGCTGAATAAATCCATGCAACTCAAAATTTTGATAAATGACTTCTGAGTAGAGGAAAGAAATTTGTTTTCCCAATCCTGTCAAAATAGTATTCATACTGTTATGCTACCATGCCATCACCACTTAAGAATTATTTTAATCAAATGATAAATTATTTCTATAAAAATGTCAAATGTTTGGTCATTGAATATTTTTATTTATTACCCATTGGTTTTGCTAAACTTTTTCCTTATGACTTTTCTTATGTATAATTCAGGATACTGGCATTTGCTTGTATATTTTTTATGTATGGTTTCAATCTTCTTTAGCCAATGAAACCCTGCTGTTTTAAACTCTTTATTTATTTATTTTTTTTTTTTCATTATTCATTTATAAGTCATTTACCCTTGTTGTTAGTTTATACATTCTCTAATCCCTGCTATATTTTTACTATTTTGCCCAATACACTCATTTACTTGGAATTCTATTTTTCCATCCACTTATGATTTTTTTTCAATACAATGAAATCTTCTTTTTGGTCGTTACATATATTTTGTATTATATTTTGACTCTTAGCTTTTATTTTTTCTCTTACTTCATTTAACCTCATCATAAACATTTATTGGTTTTATTCTTTCATTATATTTATAATTTCTTTCAATTGTACTATTGTTCCAGTTATTTTCCTTTTTCTCTATATACATTAATTGTTTTACATTTATAAATCTTATTTTATGAGAGTATGTTTATATATGCACTAATTTTCATGTGATCTGGTCAAGTTTATAAAAAAATAATTAGTTAACAAAACTGGTTATTTTTAAAAGGGTGTAGCTTTCTTCAATCTATTTTTTTCTTTTAAAGGATATTGAAAAATACGCTGCTCTAGAAATTTCGTTATTTCTAAATATAAACATAATTGAATGTTTAATGACAGCTTCATTACTGAAGTTTGAGTAAGATGTAATAAATAAAAATAGCAACCGTATTTCTTCTTTTAAACGTTGATTTAATAATTATCATCATAATCTATATTATCTTTACAATGTAGGCCCATTATTGCAAAATAATATTGTACATGTTATGCCTTTAAATTTATTTCGTCTTTAATTAATAAAAATAAATCGACGATTTTCAATTTAGAATGCTTTATAACTATCTAATAAATTATTCTATTCAAATACTATATATTTTACAGGGGTAAGAAAATTGTTTCAAATCTCATAAATCATCAAGAAGTGTACCCATAATTATGAAACTATCAACAACTTATGTTCCATTAATTATATAGTCTTAAGACAAAAAAAAAACAACAACAACAAACAACTCCCATCGTTTAACATTTAAGAAATAGTCTATAGAGGAGTGTTATAAAGAAACATATTAAAAAATGCCAAGCTCAATTTGGCAAATATTGTTTCTATAATAGTCTAATTTAATATTAATATTTTAGAGAGTACATTTTATGTTGTTTGTTTTAATCAATAGAAAAATAATAACCATAATATGACTTTAATGCATAATCACATGACCGCCAACATTTTTAGTTAAAAAGTAGTTAATTAAATTACACATGTACTTAATATACATATGTAACTAAAAAAATAATGAAAGAAGCCACTTTTTTTGTTTTAGTCTGATCATTACTAAGCATTTTGTAAAATAATTACCTAAAATGATCATTATTCTATAAACTAGCAAGTCAAGTGAAATATAATTTCAATCTATGTAGTGTTTCATATTGTGAATATGTTTTGTCTAATGATACTAAATCATATACAGAAAATTGAAATAACTATATATATATTAATACATAAATAATATATCAATTTACGTTTTTTTTTGTTGTTGTTGCTGTAAAAAAATGCGGTCTTAATAGTATTAGAAAATGTATTTTTTTTTTAATTCATAAAAACGCCATTTATCTTAAAACCCAGGTTTATATTGATATAATGAAAAAAAAAAAACATTAAATATAGAAATAAATGTGATAAAATGTCAATCAACATATGTAAGCTTACTTAGCTTATAAATTGGCTATACTAGTGTGTGTGTGTGTGTGTGTGTCTGTAATGAATCTGCTATTATGATATTCTGTTAAAATTATTAGGTTTCAAATGGCATTCATTTTTTTTAAATCAAAATATTATTTACATCTACGTTTTTTTCAGCACATTGTTTGGAAATTGATGGGTTTTTTTCTTCATTACTCCTTTTTAGATTTCTATTTAATTAAGAAGACTTTGCAATATATACATTAAACTATTTATAGTCATTTTACAACTTATAGATATATATAATATTTGAAACACCTCATAGCTATATTCTTCTAGCCACATTCCCTCTTTAAATAAAGAAAGCTCAAATTTTAGTATTAAATTGAAAAGAAAAATCTCCTCAATGTCACATGTTGTGATCTAATATATATTAACTTTAGGCCGGAAGTCAAATCATTTTCTTCCACTACTGAGAGATTTTGTGAACCATTTTTTTTTTTTTTTTTTTTTTACAGCTTTAAATTTCACATATATATTTTTAATAAAATTTTATTTTTAAAAAAATTCAAAAGATATCAAAATAAATGAATAAGCGGATTTCAAACTTTGTGAGATTACTTCCAGAAAGTAATAAGACGTATAAATAAATAGTTGATTTTTTTGGAAAGTTTATGATCATTTTTTATAGTAATTGGGTAATAATTATTGGACATCAATATATATATATTATTACAAATCTATTTTTTACTGAAGAGTTTTATTTTTAAATATTAAAAAAATGTCTTGTGTGGAAAGTACAACTGTCTAAAAATGTCTACGCTAAACAGACTAATCATCAAATAATCACCATTTTTAATGCTTCTTTTTTACATCCATGGATTACTCTGGCTTGCACTGAATGGCACTACTGTGCTCTACACAGATTAGTTGGAATAATATAAAATACAAGTTTAAGAAATTATGAAACAGTTGGTTGGGGTGAGTTTAAGAACTGGTGTGGTGAAATAAAAAAAAAATGGCAAATAAGGTTTTAGTTGAGAATATGCGGAAGTATAAAAGTAACAAAAATGAGTGTTAGTAAAAGTGTAAAAGAGAGAAAAGAAGCATGCAGATAATATAAGTATGCTATTAAGAACAAATAAAGTGAAAAAGATGTAAATAATAAATGGGAAAAGTACTTAAAAAGAAGTTGTTTAACATACATAATTATATAGAGAGAATGAAGTTGAGTAGTAAATTGTTGGAGGATATTAATAAAAGTGGAAAAAATGAGAGTAAAGAAATTTGGAATTACATTAAAAATAGAAATATAAGAGAGAGAGAGAGAGAGAGAGAGAGAGAGAGAGAGAGAGAGAGTATTATTAGATGATGAGGGAATATAAGGTAGCTCTAGAGAAGAATTATAAATAATCTTAAATAGATATGTAATGGATATAAAAAAAGATGATAGATGTAATGGGATTAGTGGTAGAAAACATGAAATTATTTAGTAATCGTAATGTCAGGTTTACAAAAAATGAACTGAATGAAACAAGAAAGAAATTGAAAAGTGGAAAGGTAAGAGGTTTAGATCGATGGGCAGTAGAGGTGGTAATGAATTTAGGGCATAGAACAAAAGTAAAGCTATTATTATGTGTTAATAAGATGGCACAGAAGAGAGTTTTTCTGGGTAGTTGGAGTAACACAATAGTAAGATTATTATTTAAAGGAAATGATAAGGATCATAGAAAGTTAAATAATTATAGACCAATAGCGGTAATAATAGTTTTATATAAAGTTTTCTTATATATTGTGGATGGAAGAATTGCAAAATTAATGGAAGAGAATAATGTAGTGGAGGAAATACAAAGAGGTTTTACATCATATAGGCATATAGGACATAATATATTTGTAGTTAAACAACTTATCGATATGAGTAGAAATTTAGGTCGATCATTATATATGAGTTTTTACACATAGAGCAGGCATATGATGGAGTAAATACATTAGATTATTAGTAAGTTTAGTAAATATGGGAATGGATGAAGCTTTAGTAAATATTATTAAGAAATTATATGAAAATAATTAATACATTTATCAGTTAGGGGATATAGAAACAGTTAAAGTTAAAAATGGGGTAGTACAAAAGCAAGGATGTCTTATGTCACCTATTTTCTTTTTTCACCTATTTTGTTTTTGTTGTATTTGAGTGACATGGAGAAAGCAATAGATAGACAAGGAAGAGAATAGAGATACTGTTAATAGGTGGCAAGGGAGTACATACTTTGTTGGGTTTTTTTTTGCAGATGGTATCTCTTTGTGTGCAGAAAGAAGAGAATATATGGAAGCTATGATGAGGACATGTGCAAGAGCAGATAAAGAAAGGGGGATTAAATTTAATGAAGAAAAATCAAATATAATGATGGTTAATACTGAGGAATGATAAGATGTAAAATGTTTCCTGGGCGATATAAAGTTATGTGTGGTGGATAGACATAGTTATTTGGGAATCATCTTAAGTGATCAGAAAAATTGATTAGATGAATAGGAGAAAAAATTGGTAAATGAAGCAAAGAAAAGAAAATGTTTGGTAAATAAAATAACAGTGTTTTTATATAATAAATATGATGTAGCTAGAATTGTATGGGATTTGCAGTAGCAGGATGAACATATGGTAATAGTATAATATGTGTTAGTAAGGGGGTGTGATATTACATAGAAAAAGTACCAAGTGAAGTAGAAAGACATGCATTAGATGCAAATGTGTGGGCAACAAATAAGGCAATTCAAGGAGAAATGGAATGGTCAAATTTTTATATGAGAGATGCAAAAAGTAAAATGAAAATGTTTGGTAGGTTACAGTTTATGGAAAGTAAAAAAAAATAGCCATAATAGTATTTAATTGGGTTACATATAAAGAGCAGGCACCATGATAGGTGAGAAAGGTAATGTGGTTATCAAAAGATTTGGATAAAGGATTTATATCAGTGTAATTGTACAAAAGTTTGGATGATTGTGTTAGGATGATTTTTGAGTGTTATAGTGGTAAGGAATGGAATAAAAGAATAGATGCATTAGTAAAGAATAGGAAATTGGAAATATGGAGAACTAGTATGGAGAGTAAAAGAGTTTATATATATATATATATATATATATATATATATATATATATATATATATATA
The DNA here is from genome assembly GCA_028023455.1 of Epiperipatus broadwayi. Lineage (NCBI taxonomy): Eukaryota > Metazoa > Onychophora > Udeonychophora > Euonychophora > Peripatidae > Epiperipatus > Epiperipatus broadwayi. The sequence goes on along the minus strand of JAQFVV010001416.1, from coordinate 57,031 downwards.
TATATATATATATATATATATATATATATATATATATATATATATATATATATATATATATATATATATATAAGTATACCGAACATTAGGTGTGAGTTAATTTATGATAATAGCAAGGAAAGTAGTTTATTGCTTAAAGCTCTAGCAGGATTTTTAACAACAGGAGAATATACATTTAAATGGAAATATAAGGGTCATTCTAGTCTTTAAATTGTGTAAGGAAGGCATAGAAAATATTAGGCATCTGTTGATTGAATGTAAATGCTTGAAAGCAGAAAGGTACAAATAATGAAGTTATGGAAGACTAAATATAAACAAAGTGATTATACAGAAAGTGGGTTATTGTTTTTATTGCTGGGAGTTGGAAAAAAATAAGGGGGGTTTAGATATAAAGGCCATAGAGTTGACAAAGATTATGTTGTGAAAATGGGATAGAGTGGATTATGGAAAAGCTTAGGATGGGGAAAGTAAGGGGAAAGTAAAGTGGCTGATATGTTTTATGGGCATAGTTTCTGAGAGATTCCTGGCTTTATTTAAGGAGAAGTAACAGTACATCACATCACATTATGTCACATGTTATAACATTTAGTGATATGTAAAAATTACAAATAAAAAATTTAAATTTTTAAAACATATATTGATACATTTACTACATATTTAAAAAAAATCATTCAGATTATTAAAACAAACAATACACCTAAAGAATTATGTTCATTTTGCAAACAGAACCTGCTCCACCTAATATTTGATTACTAAACAGAACTTTGTTTGAATTAAAATCTAATTTTAAAATTAATTCTGAAAATCAATTGTGATGTTTTATAATTTATTTAAATTCTAAACAAAAAATATCTATCAAATGAGCTCACATTTATTATATTCTAATAAATAATAACGGTTTATTGAAGTGAATGTTGAAAGCTTAAAGTAAATAAGAAGAAAAAAATGTTAGTATGCTTGTGTAATATAAGAGTATTAAAGCTCAAGCAAATTTATACAACAATTGTAAACCTAAGAAAGTAAATATATTACATTGCAATAAAACAACCATGTTTAAATTTAAGTATACTTAGAAATACTATACAATAGTTGTTTTTACTCTCCAATGTCAAAAATGAATAAGAGAAACATTGCATAATGCTAGGTGAAATCAACATAAAATATTTTAAACCACATCATATCTATATTTTGTAGCAATTTTAAATAAAATGAAATTCAAATTTTAGCACTAACATGAAAAGAAAACATCTTTAATATTGTGTGCAATGATTTAATAAATATTAAAACTCAAGTTAATATAATTGAAAAGTGTCAAAATAAGAAAGCAACAATCTTACATTGCAAATAAACAAACATATTTAATTTTAAGTATACTTAGAACGATTATACAATAGACACTTTTACAATACAAACTCCAATATAAAAAATTAAAAAAAACAATGCATAATGCTCAAATAAAAAATAGAGTCATAGATCACATGACCATCTTCTTTTAAGCTTGTAAGATATAAACAATGAGCATTGCTAATTGCTCAATAAGCTTTGTGATAAATTCTTAGCCAGAGAAACTATTCAAAATATATCTGTTAGGAACCCCCCCTCCTTCCATTACCTCTGACCAGTATTTTTGTGTTTTGGCACTTTTCAGAGAAATTCTAGGATGACTTCAGACACTAGATTCATAATGCTAGTTGACAATATAAAATATTTGAAACTTCTCATTTATATAAGCCTGAGTTTTGATATATATTAGATCATAGCACATAACATTGAAGATGATTTGTTTTTAATGCAGTTCTAAAATTTGAGCTAGTTTTATTTGAAGAGGGAGTGTGGTCAGAATAATATATCTATGGGGCAGTTCAAGTAATTTATGGTCAATGTGAGTATAATAAAAAAAAATGTAAACAAGGGTAGAAAAGTTGAAAAGTGGAGATTGAAGCCTCTACATTAAAGTTTAAAGATTAGTTACCTTAACCCTGATTTATATATATATATATATATATATATATATATATATATATATATATATATATATATATATATATATATATATATATGTGTGTAGTGTGTGTAGTGTGTGTGATGTGTGTGTAGAAGATAATTATTTGGACCAATGGATTAGTGCTGATTTCGCACAGAATGTGTAGATTTGAGATTATTTGTATTTTGCAAATATAGGTGGTCATATGTATCAGTGGTTTAAAATGGAGTGGATAATAAAAGGGGGCATGAATGTTTGGGTTGAAATCTATATAGCTTAAGTATAAATAATATATTTTCAATGTTAAAGTTGAAGAGTGGAGAAGATTGAAGTATATTCATTAAAATTTGAACCTTTGTTATTTTAATTTAAGCTTAACCATGATTATGTGTGTGATATGGAGATTTGGACAAATGGAAGAGTGCCAGTTCAGCTTGAATTACATATATTAAAGATCATTTATATTTTTCACATATGTGGTCATAAGACAGAGTGAGTGACTGAAAGGATCTTGAAAGTCTGTTTTAGCTTAAGTATATATACTATATTTTTGTATTTAAATATTACAGATTCAGCCTGTATTCTGTCCAATCCTCTTCTGTGTACTTAAATGGCCTTAAGATGATACATATGAGGGTTTAGCATGACTTATGATCAACATGGGTATAACAACAAAATTGGCAAACAAGGGATTTTAATATGTCAACATCAGATTTTCAATAATACGGATCATTGAAAATTTGGAGTGTATGGAAGATTGAAGCTTGTCCATTAAAGTTTAATATTTGCCAACTTATTATAAATTTAGAACTGATTATGTATATACACACACACACACACTTATAAATATATATTAAAAATTCAGTAATTAAAATTTGTTAAAAAAAAAACAGAAATATAAACATCACTTAGGAGTGTTTTCAACAATCCCTGTAGTCATTGTCAACTAATACTTTGAAAGGTTATCTTTCCCATAATTCTATGATATTGAACGTTAAGATTATGGAAGTTATAGGAAAGCTTGACCTTTCAAAGTATTAGTTGACAAAGACTACAAGGATAATTTAAATTATTCCTAAGAAATGTTTATATTTTTGTTTGTTTGTTACAAATTTTAATTACTGTATTTTCTAATATTTATTTATAAGTTTACATACATTATTTTGAAAAAAATCCAGACATCGATTTGTAGTGTTACTCATATTCAATATATATGAGGAAGATGATCTGGACTAAAGCCATGTCATTGCTAATTCTTTTTGAATTTGATTTATAATTACTTCATCTTAATATAATAGAGTATCATCCACACACCTTGAATATAATATTGTTTTAGGAAGTGCTTCAAATTTCAGGATAATTAATTTTCCAATTTTAGACAGATAGAAGCTGCAGACGATCCCAAATTAAAGATAGACCCATTTTCCACCAGTGATTCATTTTATACAGTTTATTATTAATTCTTGCAACTAGCTCTTCACTAATGTATTTTAATGTTAATGTTATAAATGCTTTTTCTTTTCTAAATATTGTAGCTTCCTAGGTTTCTGTAAAATTTTGTCTAATATTACTTTTATCGACTCAGCACAAGAATCCAACCCATTCAATTCTTTCACTCTGGAGAATCAATTTTGTTGCTGTTACCTATTTGAAAAGTATTTTAATTTTCTCAACAAATTCATAAATCAATTTTATTGCATACAGTCCAAAACCAAGGACTTCTATAAGTCAGGGCACAATGATTTCTGCTGCATTATAAGAGCCACTAAAGTCAATTATAAGACTAAGAGGGATTTTTTGTTTGTGAGGCTTTATATTGATTAGCAAAATTCTAGGAACAATGGCTGCTGAAAAATATATTTTGTGATGTTCCAAGCTTGTAAAGCGTTTGTTCTATATTTCTTTAATATTAACAAAATTAATTTATTTTTTTAAATATAAAAAATTTCAAGCTACAGATCTGCTGGCTAACTTTTTCATGAAACTTTTTGCTTTTTAATAGTGCCAGACGTTTGCCTTGAACCCTTTCAAGCAAATTTTATTTATCTTGTTAATTTAATTCTGAATGCTACACGGAGAGATCCCAAGGTATTATACATTTGTTTTATGATTCTTTCTTTCTCCAGGAAATTTTTTTATATTTTGACTCTATCTACCACAATATCCATCTCCGGCATTCACCAATTTTCCCTCACAACTGGAATCACAATTTAATATTTTTCTTACCGTTTCTGAACTTTCATAAAACAATATTATCGATTTTTCGGTTTTTTTTTTTTTACTTTCCATTCCATATAACTCACGCTTTTGATTTTTGGCTAAGAATTTCAATTTTTTCGAATATTTACTTTTTAACTAGGATGCAATCTGGCTGTATTTGCTATCAATATTTTCATGTGCCATTCGCGATTTCTCTTTCATTTATCGGCTTTAATAGCTTTATTAAGGCTTTTACTTATTGATTTTAATAAACATAGTAAAGTGTTTCAATTGTCTTCTCTCATTGGTAAATAGATCTGTCTATGTTAATAAGACAATAATTTGAATAAACCTTACCTCGAAAGCATTTCCTAAGAAAAAAAGTTCTAGTCTTTAATAACAAATATGGAAATTTTCAGCATAGCTTTGTAATGTCACTTCTGTTATATTCATATATCAAATGACATAATGTAATTCTATAAATATTTTTATCATTTTTTCTGCATTAATTGTAATAAATTAATAAATGATTGACCATTAAAAACAGAAAATATTTTCGTTATTCTAAATATCTTTATTCAGTTTAGCGCTTTCAATATAATTAGTATCGTATTACTAACTTTATACTATTAAGTTCACTAAAAACTCATATTTATATTTGTTTATAAGGTTTGCATAAAATTAAATGTATTGTTTATTTATATTTAATTATATATAAAAGATGTTATAGATATCTCTTTTGGATAGAGGGAATATATATTGTAAGTATTCAGATTAACTATAAACCAAAGTATTAAAAATATAAATAAGTTTGTTTATCTTGCTTGGCTTTCTTTTGACTTAATCCATGGGTAATAGAGATCTTACAATACAAAGTTAACTTCATAACCATGGTAACCTAATACTTTAAAATAATATTGTTTACTGCTAATTCTAGTTTTAAAATCCCAAATCTATTGTAATCAATCTCAGAAAATATATAACAGGTAACTAAAATTAGAGATTTTGAAAATAGTTAAGTGTATCCCAAATGATTACATGAATAAAAATCAACATTATTATAAAGTATCATACAATTCAATTTCTGTTATTGCAATCACCATAGCAACTACTATTACAAAATCAAATGATTTTTTGTTTCACATATATTTTTTTGTGTAAATTGATTTGGGAAAAAATATTATTAAAAAAAACACATGTATCAATATATCCATTAGAATGTATCAAAATTGTATTTTAAATTATTTATTTTGGTTTAAAATGAAAAAATCATATCAAACTTAGATTTCATTTTCAATGTATCTAATTCTCTTAAAATTTCCATTTCTCTTACAAAAAGACGGAAAAAAAATTCTAGAACAGATCATTTATCATCGAGTTTTATTCAAGTGATTTTCAATAGTTATTACGACAGCGATAACATCTATAAGAGTATATTATAAATGCGAAGGAAAGATATAATGAGAGTTCTTAACATTTTGTCATTGGATAGAACGGACCATTTTTCTCTGTTTTCAAATGTTTATTAAATTTTATTGTTTAAATAGTTAATTCATAAAACTATGAAAAAATAAAAATTGTAACTATCTTCCCATTCAGCGCTGCAGCTTGCTGAAAAAATTCCAAGGGAAGTGACAAAATGCGAAAGAAAGGAAATCCCATCGAAATGCCTTGTACTGTACTTTAGCTGTATAAAGATATTCCATGTTTAAAAAACAATCCAGGATTACATTCATTTATTTGTGATGAATATAAATCCCATTATGTTCTATGGATATCGTATTTCAGATCAAGAAAATCTACAAAATCGATTAACTCAACTTATATTATAATAAGTGATTTAAACTCCACTCTTGTAAGTTGAAAACAAAAAAGAAAAAGCTGATATTAGTTTTTACTTAATTTTAACTGGATTGGGTCATTAAAGAAATTCTCTTGCATATTATTGCCAGTGAAAAAGGAAATTTAAAGCAGCCAGTGTTGTGTAATTTTTCATCTGTTATTTTGAAAGCTGTATATTTGTATACTTGAAAGAAAATATGGAAAGCGAAACGTGAAAGAATTAAATTAGAATCAGCATTATATACTACACATGCTTATCTCTTCTATTCAAAAGAAATATGTCACACTATGGGATTGGAAGTAAAGAATCATAAACTATTATAGTCAGTGAATATGGATATACTTTCCTTTATATATGGTATAGTTTTTATGCTATATATATATATATATATATATATATATATATATATATATATATATATATATATATATATATATATATATATATATATATATATATATATATATATAACTATGATATAATTTATACAATGAAAAAGTCAGAGAGATTCATTTTGGTTCTCATTTAGCTCTTATCTGATGATTTAGGTTAATGCAACCTGATGTTGCCAAATATTTAAATTTTTGTATGTTCAAAATTTAACTTGAGAATATCAGATGGAAAAAAGTTTAAATTATAACATATTTTTATGATTGTTTAATTATTATTATATTAATAAATAAATAGAGTTCAATTTGTATTTCATCACATTTTTTTATCATTTTATATGATATTTTAAATCTCTCCTTATATTTTTATCTAGTGTTATTGCCACACAACATATTTAGAGTTCCACATGTATTTTATTATTTTTATTAATTTTAATATATTGCAAAATACTGATTGATGTTTCTTTATATTTTATTATTACATCTATTCATTTTTATTTTATAAACTAATAAATTTAGAATTAATTTAAAATCAGACAAATTTATTTAATTATTTCTTTTGAACACACAAGATAATTTTTCTACTTAAAATTTGGTCCAAGATTCAAACTGACCTTGGTAAGTGAACTACAATTAGATATATAATATATTTTATACATTTTCAATTTTATTAATCCTATTACATATAAATTTTATATTTATTCATGCTTTCACATATTTGTTTATTTATTTAAATCAATATAACTAGTAAAATAATTTCATTAGGTCAGAGTTGATGATCTATTTGCTTATTTTATCCAGTTGTAAAATCTTAATTGTGTGTATTCTGTCATTAGTCAGAATGCTTTATCATAATTACTTTTTAATTTTTTTTGAAGTGGAGATCATAAATTTCATTGACTAACTTAATCAAAAAATATCCTTGGCTTGGATAACTGCCAATTATTCTCAGATATATATATATATATATATATATATATATATATATATCTGAGAATATATAGTTATATATATATATATATATATATATATATAACTTAATTGTTACAAAGTTCATTTTATAATCGATTGATTGGAGACTTAAATGGATAAATTATGCCAGAGATTGTAATTCAGTAAACATCCAATCAAAACTCAGGGTATATTTCATTTAATGTGATTGTGTACTGTAAAATGTAAAAATATCTAATAAATTTATTGATAACAAATTCTTGTGAATTATTTTATTTTAGAATATAAATGAAGAAATAATTGCATATCATTCTACTTTGGGATAAGTACAAGATGTTTATATTATGTTTAATGCTTAACTAAAACAGGTATATAGTTCAGTAAATATTTATTTTATTTAAAAATTTAAAATAGTGTATAGGTATTACAAAACATCTCCAAAAATGTAATTATAATTATTTTCCAAACTAATTTATTTAAATAAAATATCATTAAATATTAGGATAAATTTGAATTACTAAAAATAATATTATATTAGTAAAGTATGTTGGAGTTTAGTTGGTTATTGATTCAAATTGACTTCTGTTCAATTATCAATTAAATAGACATCTCATGCATACATCATTGTTTAGGGCAATGATATACAGTTTTTTTTTTCTGATCAAACTCACACCTGTAAAGATGTGAAATTAAATATAAATAAAATGTGACAAAATGTATTTTATTTAACTTTATAATAATAATAATAATAATAATAATAATAATAATAATAATAATAATAATAATAATAACAACAACAACAACAACAACAACAACAATAATAATAATAATAATAATAATAATAATAATAATAATAATAATAATAATAATAATAATAATAATAATAATAATAATAATAATAATAATAATAATAATAATAATAATAATAATAATAATAATAATAATAATAATAATAATAATAATAATAATAATAATAATAATAATAATAATAATAATAATAATAATAATAATAATAATAATAATAATAATAATAATAATAATAATAATAATAATAATAATAATAATAAACAATCAAAATAATTTTACATTTAATTTAACTCCAGGTATATATATTTATTTGTCATAAAAAACAAAGGTTACAAAGAAAATATTTAAACCGTTTGGAATCTAAATTCAAATTCTATAGATGATAAAAATAATATATATAACTGTAATAGTAAACATAATTAAATATATGATATTTAATTCTAACAAAGTAATTTTTTATAGTGTATACATATTTTTATGAATGTGACACAAGACATTGATATGTGTGTATATCTTGAAAAATAAATTATATATAATTACATTGTTTCTTTCTATATAGAAATTATCCAAATAATGGAATAGACTTTCATATAAATCTCTTACTCTCATATGTATGATGAAGACCACAAATACATTTTTTTTTTGCAATTTTTAAACAAAAAGTAATGAGTATTGCTCATTAATCTTATAAAATGTGATTATTAGTATTATAAAGTGTTTAGTCTACTAAGATATTTAATTATTTTTAAATTGTTAATAAACTATATGTAGAAGAAAGTTTTTAACAAAGTCATATGCATTCAAGCAACTGTTCGATCCAAAAGATGGTGACTACTATATAAGGATTAAATGTGAATTACAAATAAAATGCCAGGTCAAATTATAATGCATGATGTATTGTAAGATATAATGATGCATCATAAAACACAAAGTACTTTTTATAATAAGCCTCTTCTGTCTTCACCTTCTTTAACATTTTTAATCTTTTAAATTAGTGTAGGGCCCAGAGATCACAAGTGTCTAATTCCATTGGTAAATTCTTTACACTAACTATGAATATGGGATTGTGTATCCCTGCAACCATATTTCTATATTTTAACTATATAAAAATTTGGATTCCAATTCTCTTTCTAAATATTTATTTTTCTGGTTTCAGCTTAAATCTAAAAAAATAAAGGAGCAATGATGGGAACTCATTTAGTAAGTAGCATCCGCTTCTTGTGATCTTGTCTAAAGATAGTACACTCACTAATTTGTATGCTTACAACTATATTTGAGTAATAAGTTTTAATTGGTTGATTATTTATATTTATGCCAAATAATATGTATATTTTTGCTAATGAGGTTATAAGACATTTATGTATATGAAGTAGCAGTTATCTAAAAATAATTAATCTGAAAGTGGCCTTGTATTACTGCCATCAAATCCTGCACAACAGCCTAAATATAAATATTATTAACTTTAAAATTAAAAATAAATAAGCTGATTAAAGCCATAAAAATTTTTTGTTAATATTTTATATTTACAGTCTGCTTTCTAATAATATATCATGTGACTTTGCTGTTTAAGTTTCTATTACAGAAATGTAATATAGGGAAAATATCAATATCTCTTACAAGCTTTTATTAATAATGGCCAAAGATAAAGCCTATAAAATTTCTTTCTAAAATGATTTCCATCTTCTGACAGATCAATCTTTTGGCTCACATCAGTGAGGATTTAGAACATTCAGACATTAGATCTAAAATACCAACTCATAAGTCAGCACTTATCTAATACATAACTATTAAGTAGAATTTCTGAAATTTTTAGACATGTAAATGTCTTAAAATTCAGCTATCTAACTTAAATCTTTATATGGGGTTGAAGCAAATTCAGATCTAACATATATTAATAACCTTAGCAATTAACATTATCAAAGCCTCAAAGGCAAAATTATAATCAGATTTTCTATTTAATGGTTATATATTAAATAAGTGCTGGCTTTTGACTTGCTATATTAGATAATGTCTAAATGTTTTAGCTCCTCACTGATGTGAGCCAAAAGCTAAAAACAAATCAGTCTGAGGATGGGAATAATTCTAGATAGAGATTTTATAGGCATTCTCTTCAGCACTCATCAATAAAAGCTTGTTAGAGCTATTGGAATGCCCCTATATTAGATTTTTAGTCATGGGATATATGAATTGCTTTATCAATTATTATAATTTGGCATTTTTAAGATTTGGTGATGTTATATTGTTAAGGCTATTGATATATGGTAGTTCTGAATTTGCTACACTCCCATATCTCTATTTAACGTAGTTAGCTGAATTTTAAGACATTACTGTGTCTAAAAATTTAGATTTTCTACTTAAAAGTTAATTTTTCACTGATATGAACCAAAATCTCAAAATAATCTGAGAAAGTCAGTAATTCTACATAGATATTTTATAGGCTTTCTCTTCAGCACTTATCAATAAAAGCTTGGTATGCTCCCTATATTATATTACATCTGGTTTCTGATATGTAAATTTTATCCTTTTCTAAAACTCTCACTAAAACAATTTATTTTAATCAAATTTGAAAAACATAATATTATTAGCTTATTGCAATCTATAATTCTGACAAAAAATATAATCACATGATCACTATCTCATACTAGCACAATAATTGTTATTAAACAATTCAAAACAAAACAACACTCTCCATATAGTAGTGCCATCTCATAGTTTTGTAGTTAAATAGAGTTAAAAGATGGGTGCTGGAGGGTTGCATTAGATCCTAAGATCTAGGTGCAGTGCTCTCAGATCCAAGGCTCCTCACTGATGAAGGCCACAAGCCAGAAACTAGTCTGGGGATATTGGATGAGTAGGCACTAGATAGGGATTTTATGCACAAGCCTTCTGGAATCCATTGATTGCTCTTGTTAGCACAAGATGGCACTACTATATGGAGATTGTTGTTTTGTTTTGAATTGTTTACAAAATATAATACCTGCTTAATTTATTTTAAGATAGAGGGACAGGGATATTTTCAATCATAGGTTGAAAATTATTCTTAATACTTGGGAAATGACTTTTCTTTTGTATATAAATAAAACTTTCTGATTGTTTTTTAGATATGTCAGAGTGAATTATATGTTTTCTAAAGCATTATTAAGAGAAAATATTCTATTTTAAAAACTAATTCTACATCACTACAAAAAAGTTTAGTAAAAAAGATGAAGTTATGATAAATTCCTCCACTATTTTTCTATAAATCATTACTAATAAGATATTACTTGTTTGTTTTCTATGTTGTTCATATTGTATCATGCTAAATGGACATTTAAGAAAGTAGTTATCAGTCTTTCCTTACCAGTGACTCACTTTAAAAATAATTAGATTTCTGGATATACCCTAAATTTTAGGACAAAAAATAATAATTTTTACATATACTTTGTATTTATTGTAAAGAAATAAATTTTATCACATATGATATTATTTTTTTTTTTAAAAAAATATTAAAATGTTATAATTCTAATGTGATACTTGTGCTTGTTGTTCTTTCCATAATTTTTTTATTCTAGTTTGAATTGTAGATAAAGAAACCCTGAGCTCATATTCCATAAAATGTAGTCTCATATTTTTTTTTTTGCTTTTAATGTTGGTCTTTGATAAATATGATAGTTCTCATAAATACAAAGTAAAGAAAAACAATACATTTTTTCCAAGACCTTTGTATATATAATTGAAAAAGGGATGACATTTTTAACCAACATGCTGGCACATTCTTTTCATCAAATTCTATTCTTAAATTTCTATTATTTTTTTTTATATCTTTGTATTCTTCTCTATATATAGTTAAAAATTGTTTCGGACAGGTGTTAATTAATGAATGATTTCTAATTCAGTTATAATCTGAAAATTCTATGATAAAATAATGCTGCTTTTTTTTATTCTAATTTTAAAATTGTATTATCATATTCAGTTTTGGATATTAGCAGAAACTATCTATGTTTCTATCTTCTATGATTCTTTTCTACCTATGTAATTTATTATTGAAGAATTTAATTTTGTTAGTTGATACTAAAATATTTATTTTGTTTTGATTGCAAGGATAAATTTAGTTCATTCATGTGATCAAACAAATTTCCAGTAATGTCAACTTTGAACACCATTCTTAGTTACTCAAATAATTGCTGTACACAGTTCCCTACAAATTCATAAAACCATGATAATATATTTTCTTTTGATAAACATCACAATTCAATGTGCTATGACACTACTATGTGATCTGCTTCCATGCATAATTTATGAATTTATGCAAATTTTACTGTTTAATTTTGATAAAATTGACCATTTTAATGACCTAATGCAGAACAATTTGCAAGTCATTAACAATAAGTTTTGTAATCAAACACTTTTCATGTAAAAAACAGTCAGTCAATATAATATTTGGATTGCATTATTTAGCATTGACAGCAAATCTTTTTATTGAATCAGACATAAATTTTCCTGAATCAGTACAAATTCTTATGCAAGATTTCAATTTCAATTATAATTTATTTATGTAATCATTTGTTACTTTAAAAATATCTTTTTCTATTGTTTTTTCAGGTAAACTTTACAAAAAAAAAAGATCATATCACCATTAATAATAATTCTGACGAATGACATTAATTGTGCTTTTCCACTTATACCTGTCAATACCTCAATTTTAAGTGAAAATATATTATCAGACATGCAGAGTTGTATTACTTAAATTTCAATATATTCTGACATATTTTGAATCCGACTGCTAATAGTGATACTATACATTTCTTATCTTTTGTCAGAGGTGTTGAAATATTTTATAAGTGAATGGTTTTGTTTATCTTTATAATATAAAAGTATTGTCAATTAATTAGAAGACTTGTTATTAGGTTTAGGTGATTTGTAGCTAAATGACAATCTAATTTATTAAGAAACAAAAAAACAGTGTGAAGTTTTTTATTATAAACAATACAAGTTGGTGTATGGCAATCTTTATCACCTAGTCATTAAAATCCCAATGCAGCATATTTTTTATCATCTCTCCACTATACATTTTAGCAGAAAATTTTGATTTAATACCATAGCCATTATCAATTCCTTTAAATTTTCTTTTCTTTTTTTTTTTTAAAAAAAAACAAACATTTAATGTCTGTTTAAGTTTGGAAATATGTATATTATTTTTTTTTAAATGCACCTCACATCAATCTACCAAGAATAACAATCCTCTACATTTCTAAAATATCTAACAAACTAACAAAAGCATTAACCAATAAATTTAACATAACATTTAGAAATCAACCTATTTCTAATACAGTGATTAACAACTCTAAAGACTACATTGATTGATTGTTCACTCCATATGTTGTGTACTCCATTACCTGCCCTCAGGCCAGATGCCACACTACATATTATGGTGAAATGAAAGCTACAATCAACACTAGACTGGCTCAACATCTTTACATGTATAACAGAGCTCAGAAGAACAGCAACACTACCTCTGTATTTTTGGAGCATGCTAAACAATCTGGACATGGTTTCACACCTGCCAATCCATAATATTGTGCTCAGAAGCAAATAATCACAAAAAAAAAAATAAAAAAGGCATTTTACATTAATCGGAACATCCATGCTATTAATAGGAAAGAAACTTGCTTCAAAATCTCAAAGAAATGGGCTACATAATACTAGCTTATTTGAATATTTGCTTATATTTTACTATACATTTTATAAAGGCTATGAATATGAGGCATGGATCCTCGAAAACATTAAGCTGATAAACTTTAATATTAATTTATATCTTCTTCTCTACTAACAATTATAAATAAGTGTTTTTTTTGTTTAAAAACAATTGTAAATAATAAATGTCCTCCTTGACAAGCTACTGAATTTCACAATATTATAGGTAAGATATGTATTGTGTCTATTTTATAACATTCTATATCTGTAATGAATATCATGTAATGATTATGGATCAAATATAGTATCAGAGAAGGAATAAATAGTCAGTAAAATAAACTTTATAACTCCATCGCTGCCAATAAAATATTGTTCATGATTGATTACTATATTGCAATCACTATAATTTTAAAATGTGCTCTATAAATTTGGTGTAAAATTAACATATTCTAATTGGGTAACCAAGCTTAAAAATTAATATGAATTCTATGCTAAATATGCACAAAGATGACAGGGTAGTGTAGTGCATATTTTTCAGAATTATATAACTTTTTAGCAATTTTCTAGATTCAATATATTTTTAATTTTAGTAAGCTTGTAATGCTTTGTTAATATAAATATTTATATTTTTCCACTGAGGAATTTTCAAGATATACAAATGGGTTGTGACATCCTCATATTTGGAAACAGTAGTGTACAAAAAGTAAAATACTTGTTTCTAATATATATATATTTAATTTTATTAATGTCACAATTCACAGTTTGAACCAGGATAGTTATATCTGAAAAATTTCCAAGTAGCCAAACTAAAATTCATTCAATAAGAACAAACAATTAAGTTTGTTAAATTGATAAAAAATCAAGTCAGATGTCATATGACCTAATTTTAATAAAGCTCGTATTTACAAATGTTATATATAGAGTAAGTAAACAACAAACTCTTAACAAGCTTCAAAAATACCCTCAACCCCAGACCGCAATTTTTGCATCTAGCGTCATCAGTGAAGTGTTAGGGATTACAAATACTAGAAGTAGTCTAGCATTTTATCAATTCCTAACTATTGAAACGAAAATCTGAAACTTTCAGACATTTAAATGTCCAAAAATCCAGCTATCTAACTCAAATAGAAACCGCGGTCTGGGGTTGAGGGTATTTTTGAAGCTTGTTAAGAGTTTGTTTTTTTATGTACACTATATATAACATAAATTAACTTTGTATATACTAATAGCTACAATAGAATATTTCCTAATATGTGCAGACTGAAAATATTAAATCAGTTCAGTGAAAAGATAATACATTCTTCATATGTGGTAAAAAAGGTGATGGTGGGTAAATACTGTAATGACAAATTAACAATAATATAATTTAAATTATATATTAATAATATAAAAATCATTATTCTAAAAAAATACTAATATATTAAAAAAAAAAAAATCAAATACAGCATAATAATGCAGCAAATTCATTGAAAATATTTATTAAATATTACCCACTTAAATTATTGTCATATCTTTTCAACTTTTTAAACCTTTTAATAATTCTTTAGTAAGCTATTCCTGACCTCTGTGTCTACTCATTGAATAACTTTTGCATTATACTGTTTTTTTATATATATTACTTCCTTATATATATAATTTATATAAATAAAAAAAAGAGGAGAAAAAAGTATAAGTAAGGATAAAAAAAAAAAAAAACAACTCGATTTAATCCAAGTGTAGTATAAAAAATATTTTCACAAACTCGTACTTTAATGGAATATTAATATTGAATCACTGTACTTCTTAAGGTATACTCATTATCCTATAAATTGGAATAAAAAAACTAATGGTAGTATACTTTTTTTAAGTGTCATAGCATCGGCGGGGACGCGAACCCGCAATCCGGGCAACTGCAAGGTTGTCACGCTGACCTCTCGACCACCAATGCAAGACTAATGGTAATATACTTTAATTATATATAATACAAAAACATTACATCTAAATATATAACACTTTAATTATATATATCATATTCCAAATAATAATATGTTTCTCTCCATCCTGGATAGTGCGTAAACTGAAGAGAAAAAAGTAAAATATTGAAAACAAATTTTGAAATTACATTTAAATTAATATTAAATCGTAACCTTATATTAAAATCTTTATCTTTATTTTAAAATAAATATAATACTTCTAAATAATAAGAATTTAAAAAGGAATAAAACTTAACAAAAGAAAATTGAAAATATCCATTAAATAATAACATGCTTCGTAGCAGTAAAAACGAATAATAAGTAATTAATACTGTTAGATTATTATAATTAATTTAATTACAAGTCTTAATTTCTTTATTAAATTTAAAAAAAAAAATCGAATATATATATTTAAGCGTATCTAGGCAGATTTTATTGTATGTAAAAAAAAATAAAGGAAGCTACTTCGTAGATGAGAAGGCTAGTCGGTTCTTTGATTAAATGTAACATGAGCTTACACTAAGGTATTTTTGATGTATTTGAACATTACCCCTGCCCTACAATTTAAGAAGCTTTTAACATTTTTATGTCAAAAATTGTAAATGTTTCTGAAATAAAATCTTTAGCTAGATCATTACTTCTGACATGATTACTGAGTAACTTTCATTTATTTTTACTATATACATGTTAAAAATTAATAACTTTATAGGTATTATAGTTTATTAAAATGAATATTTATATTAATTTATAAAACATGATTGCACCAAAAAGTTAAATTTTAAAATAACTTTTTTTACCTTTAATTAAAACATGCATTACAATTTATATACACGTGTGTGTGTTTTACATTACAATCTATATTTAAAATTGTAATATTAATATTATGTTTTATAATAAATTTAACATATGCTTTTTTCAAAAAATAAATTCAATTTAATTAAATTATATTTTAACGCTTAATTTAAACTAATAATACAAACAAATTAAAATTTGTTGTTTTTATTTTTGTAATATCGTGTTTATAAAAATGCTATTTCTATGATTGGATTAAATTTGCTAATATGATATTATTTTTTGTTTTGTTTTAATTTCTCTCTCTGTCCATATATATCTATATTGTTCACAAATAATTTATGACGACATAAATTATAGGATTAGTTTCACATTCAGAATATTAAACAATAATAAATACACATTGCAACAAAATAATCATCAACGATGCTGAAAATTCCTATGATTATTAATAAAGTAAACTTTTGTTTATAGTAAATTTAATATGCTATTTAAAAGCTTTTAAAAGTAAAAAAAAAATATCATCAGTTTTAATATAAATCAAATGTCATTAATCACTTTAATGGCTAGAATACTTACAAATAGCCAAAGTATTTTTTTTCTAAAATAATAGGAAATTTAATATTAACATTATCATCATGTTTCACCAATATACTTTATTGATAAAAAGATGTGTCCCAGGACTTTTACAAATATTTTACAAAGTTAAAAATTAATGAAGTATGTTGCTGAACTTTTTAGTAGTTTATTTTCATATAAGCCATGCCACAGTAGGAAGTTTGTATTAATGATTTGGGTTTTGATTATGTTGTCCATTCTTTTTATTTGTTCTAAAGTTTATGTTACACTGTTATCTCACTTAACTGGTTATTTAAAGAAATGTTAGATCTTCCAGTCTGGATAATTTAACATCAACAATTTTACAAGATGATAGCTTATACTTGTACCAGTTTGCTTTATTTGTTTAATCTTTCATTGAATGTTGGCCTAGTTCCTCAGTGTTTGAAGATTGATATTATTATATCAATCTATAAAAATGATGACCCATCATTTATCAGCAACTACAAACTTATTTCAATTATATTCAATTATTTCTATACTGTTTGAGATGGTAGCCAAGGATAAAACATTGTCTTGCTTAAGTCAGCCCAGAGTAATTTATGTGCATTATTATGGTCTTGTTGCTAAAAATAGTACTTTAGATGCTTTTAATAATCTTATGTAATTTGACATCATTATTAGATAATGGTCTTAAGATTGCAACCGTATATTTAAATCTTTCTAAAGCATTTGGCTCTGTTTATCATAAAATTCTCCTTCAGTGATTATATTCATATGGCCATAGAAGACATTTTTTTCTCGATTACAATGTTATTTAAGAGACAGAAAACAGGCAACCAAAATTCAGACATCATTAGTGATTTTAAATTGATAAAATCATGGTGTTCTACAAAATTATGTACTTGGTCCTATGTTACTTTTAATTTATATCAATGCTATTTTATATTGCCTTTGAATTCAGTGATTTATGGCTTTTCTGATGATATTGCTCTGCCATTTGGTGTTGTTTCATATAATTTTATTGAGCAAATGATTAATAAGGATTTGACTATTTATTATTTGGTTTATATTAAATTGTTTGCCACTCAATTGCAATAAAGTATTTTTTCTTATAAATTTGTTTCTCATTTTTTGGATATTTATATTTGTAACCAATATAGAGTGCATTGTTATAAAATTTGTCTTTGTGGTAATGTTCTTATTGATATTTATTGTTATTTGATAGTTTTTATTGATTCTAGATTATCATGGTTAATAATATTGTTGATTTGTGTTTGAGATTATGTAAGATTAATTATTTATTTTGTTATTTAGTTAAATATTTGCCTAGATATGTTTTGTTAAATATTTAAAAGTGTTGTTATTAAAGTATATTGGCTTATAATATTTTTATTTGTGGTGGTTGCACTGCTTACACTTTGTAGTCATTATATGTTTTACAAAATTACACTGTTCATATTATTTTTGAAAAATCTAAATCAACATTGGTATAGAAAATATGTGGAAATGGCAGAAAGTAAAAAAAAAATTTGGTTTCAGGCCCATGTTTTGAAATAATGAAGATGATGCCAATTATTGCTATTTAGCTTGGGGACAGGTGATCAGTGTTAGCATTGGAATGTAGGAATTTGTATGTATGCCAGTATGTGTATTGGGTATTATCATCATCATCATTATTATTATTGTGAGATAGAATAGAGGGGTATTTGCAAGCAAGATAAGAAAGATAATGATGAGAAAGACAATGTCTACTCTATAATTAGAAAAGCTATTAAGCCTACATATAAAGATATTTTGATTAAAAATAAAAGAAAGGAAAAATATATTGCTAATAAAATGTCTATAGCAATAAGAAAAAAAGTTGAATTCAATATTACTAATGATAATGCAACTGAGAAAATAAATAATTCTGAAAGTTTAAATTGTGAAGAATTTATTACTTTAGTTTATAAAAAAATATGGTAAAAATAAAAGCCAGAGATGGATAGAAATTTGGGTCACATATTGAAAACAGTTAAACCTAGAGTGCATTTAAAAAAAATATATATTTTCTGACTAGATTTTTCCCAATAACTTCAGCAGAAGAGATTAAGAGTTACTTAGAAACTGTATTAAATATTTCAGTAGTGTATCACAAAATTTTGACTGTTAATTCGAAGTATGCTTCATTTTATGTTTCTATTTGAAATCTTATAGTAGTAATATGAATGATGATAATTTGTTGCTGGAACATGCAGTTATATTACCTTTCTTTGGGAAGTTAAATAAATATATAATTGTTAATGTGAATAAGTCAAATAATAGTGTTTCAAATGGTAGTACATCAATAACTCAAAAATAATGAATAAAAGTAATATGCTCAATTGTTATTATCAAAATTCTAGAGCTTCAAGCACAAAATTTCAGGAATATATGAAGCCGTTTTATTAACAAATTATGATACATTTTTCATTACAAAAACAAGGGTTATTGAAGATATTTTTGATTGTCAGTTGTTTGATAATCAATATAAAGTTTTTAGGTATGATCAATATATGAGTAGAGCTTGTAGAGGAAGTGGTGTTCCTATTGCTATTAAATCTCATTTTGAGTGCATGGTATTAAATTTACATATGTGTTGAATACATTTGGATATCTATTAATTTAGGATATGAAAATTTGATAATTAGTAATGTTTATTTACAATGGGAAATAAGTATTTTGCAGTTTAATGATTATTTTAATATTGTTGAAGAATTCCTTATGACATTTATAGGATCAACTATGATGGTAGATGACTTTAACATTCCTAAGTTCATACATAATAAACATACTCATCTTGATTATTAGTCATAAATGTTACTATCTGTGGTTAATATACTGAATATTACACAAAGTCATGATAACTGTAATAATTATGGGATTATACTAGATTTATTTTTGAATAATTTTCCATCTAAATTAAAATGATCTAAGTGTAATCAGTCTCTTGTTAAAGATGTTTTTTTATCCATCTTTGAATGTTGATTGCATATTCAATATAGGAATGTAAAAAAAAAATCCACATAGGTGTTATTCCAAAGGTAATTATTTGGGTTTGTACAAGGCTTTATAGTATAATAGCTGGACATGTGTGTATAATTGCAATTATGTGGAAGATGATGCTGTTAATTTTCAGAAGAAGCTTACAGAACATATAAATAAATTTATTCTAGTTTGAAATTTCATACTAAATATCCAGTTTGTTTTGCTATGGATCTTATTAAAGACATTAAGTGCAAACAAAAATTTTATAAATATTTAAAAATTACTGGCATTTTTATTTCAGTGCCATAATTTTATGATACATAGATCATTTTCAAATGTAATTAACAAAAATTATTTTCAGGATTATTTAAAGAGAACTGAAATTAATTTGTTAAGGAATCCAAAACATTTTGGGGATGCATTAAATGTCTTATACCAAAAGAAAAATACATTACAAAAAATAATATAGGGTATATGAGCACAGACTTTCACACCACCCACCTCTCTCCACTCTATCTAATAACACTGATACACCCAAACACATATATGCTGAAAAGATAAATAATCACCAATATACGTATTTCATGCTAAACCAGCAATCATCAGTTGGTCCAGACTATCATCTTTACACACATATATAGTATAAGTGCTAAGATATATATTAATATAGACTATCCTCATAGTTTAATGGACAGGCTTCAATCCACTCCACACTCCAACTCTTCAACCGTCCATCCAATTGAAAATCTGATGATGGAATGCTCAAAGGCCACCCTGAGGCATGTGGAGTGGATTGAAGCCTGTCCATTAAACTATGAGGATAGTCTATCTTAATATATATCTTAGCACTTATACTATATATGTGTGTAAAGATGATAGTCTGGACCAACTGATGATTGCTGGTTTAGCATGAAATACGTATATTGGTGATTATTTATCTTTTCAGCATATATGTGTTTGGGTGTATCAGTGTTATTAGATAGAGTGGAGAGAGGTGGGTGGTGTGAAAGTCTGTGCTCATATACCCTATATTACATATATATAGCCACAGGTATATAACAAGCCTGTGTTTCAGTTATTACATTATAGAGATGTCTGCCCATCTTTGCATATGTATTAAATGGATTATGTCCTGTACATGTGGGGTTCAGATTGACCTTAGGTCAACATGGGTGTGACAATAATCTCAGCCTCAGGGTGGCCTTTGAGCATTCCATCATCAGATTTTCAATTGGATGGATGGTTGAAGAGTTGGAGTGTGGAGTGGATTGAAGCCTGAAAATTAAACTATGAGGATAGTCTATCTTAATATATATCTTAGCACTTATACTATATATGTGTGTAAAGATAATAGTCTGGACCAACTGATGATTGCTGGTTTAGCATGAAATATGTATATTGGTGATTATTTATCTTTTCAGCATATATGTGTTTGGGTGTATCAGTGTTATTAGATAGAGTGGAGAGAGGTGGGTGGTGTGAATGTCTGTGCTCATATACCCTATATTACATATATATAGCCACAGGTATATAACAAGCCTGTGTTTCAGTTATTACAAAAAATGAAAATTAAGGAATAGTAGCAAATGACTTCTCAAATTTATTCAATTTAAATATGGAAGATGGTACTTATAGTATTAGTAATGATAATTTTAGTTATGATACAATAATTAATGTTAATAATGAAACTTTAAAATTTAATCAGTTATCTACATAGACAGTTTTTTTTCATATAATGCACAACTTACAAATAAAAGAAGTGTAGGGATAGATAACAAAGCATCATTTATTTACAACAGTTGTGGACAATTTGTGGCTCCTGTATTGAAGCATTTATTTGATTTATCTCTGAAGTCTAATACATTTTAATTTCTTTATGAACAGAAACAAACATGGTACCAATACACAAGAGAAAGTGTAAAAGAAAGGTTGAACATTATAGATCTATATCCCTACTTTGTATTACATCCAAAATATTTGATAAACGACTCCTATGCATTTATCTAATATTTTTTCCAAATGGCTTCCTAATTATTATCATGAATTTATACTTGGGAAAATCAATGAATACAAAGTTAATTGCAATAAATGATATAATAGCACAAAATTTTGATCAGCAAAAACAATTATATGTTATATGTGTGTAACTAAGCAAAACCTTTGATAGAGTAAGTCATGGGGATTTGTTGTTAAAGTTAGCTGCTTATGGATTATCTAAACATTGGATATAACTTTGTAAATCTTATTTAGTGAAAAGGCCTCATTACATTTTGTTAAATAATGCATGGTAAAATTGTAGTTATCATATTTGTGGAGTGCCACAAGATAGTGTATTGAGTTCTTATTTATTTTCAATAATTACTTTACATTTGCATTCATTTATAAATAATAATAAAATTCTTTGTTATGCTGATGAAATAAAAATATTTAGTTCATTAGAATATTTGGAATTGCAAAATATGTTAGAATGTTTACATAGATGGTTTATTAAAAATGGTTTGATTACAAATGCTAGCCAATATAAAATTGTAACATTTACTAGAAAATCTGGTAAAAGTTTACTTAATTATGCATTAAATAATAAGCATATTCTCCAACATACTAGTCGTAAGGATTTGGGAACAATTTTTTTTTGCTAATGGATCATTTAAAAACAATGTTTCATAGAGTGTAACAAAAGTGCGTGAAGTATTAGGTCCTATTTTGAGGATAGGTAATAATTTTGATTTAAATACTATATTGATGTTATTTACAATGTTAGTGATTCCAGTTTTTTATTATGGATCTGTTATATGGAATGCAGAGACAATTTCACATGTTAATATGATTCAAAGTATTGAACATAAATTTCAAAAATTAATATTGCTTAAAAAGAAATCAGGAAATTCAAGTAATAACTTGTTCAATCATAGACTTGTTAGTGATATGTTAAAATTGCAAAAGATAGTGAAAGGGGAAATAGATGTTTCTGAGTTGAAGACAAAGATACAATATAGAATCCCCAAGCTGAATGGTAAAAATACTGAACTATTTTATATACCTCATTTTTCTTCAGACTGTTTGAAAAGATTTATATTGGTTAGATTGCCAGATTTTTATAACAAATATTTAAAAAAAAATGATATTTTTTTATTTGTCAAGTAATAGCTTTAAAAAAAGCAATTTAACAGTTATTGAGCTGTAATAGCAAACAAATGTAATTTTTTTGGTCTTTATTGTACTGTATGTTTACATGATAAATTGAATAATAATAATAATAATAATAATAATAATAATAATAATAATAATAATAATAATAATAATAATAATAATAATAATAATAATAATAATAATAATAATAATAATAATAATAATAACAACAACAACAATTCTTCTTCTTCTTCTTCTTATTATTATTATTACTACTACTACTACTACTACTACTACTACTACTACTACTACTACTACTACTAGTACCACTACTACTACTACTACTACTACTACTACTACTACTAGTACCACTACTACTACTGCTTCTGCTACTGCTGCTGATGTCACTGCCACTATTGCTACTACTACTACTACTACTAGTACTACTACCACTACCACTGCCACTACTACTACTACTACCACTAATCCTACTACTACTACTCCTATTGTACTATTCTGTCAACATAATTATGGAATGTTATGAGATTCTCCAAGCAGTTCTTATAAGAATTTCTTAGAACACTCTAGTACTATGAAAACAACATATTTCCCAACTTAATTAATATAAAAATATTGTAAGAATTAGAAGGGTGATCAGTATTTTAAATAAATATTAGCTAAAAACTAATTATAAAACAAGACTCAAATGAAGTAATTTTATATTAGTTAATTGGACTCAATCAGTCAACCATAAAACAATGAAACCAGTCAACCATAAAATAATGAAATGTAATTAATTAAAATATTGTTGTTGTTGTTCTTCCTATTCTTTTTTTCTTCCTGTTTTTTGACTACTTCTTCTTCTTCTTCTTCTTCTTCTTCTTCTTCTTCTTCTTCTTCTTCTTCTTCTTCTTCTTCTTCTTCTTCTTCTTCTTCTTCTTCTTCTTCTTCTTCTTCTTCTTCTTCTTCTTCTTCTTCTTCTTCTTCTTCTTCTTCTTCTTCTTCTTCTTCTTCTTCTTCTTCTTCTTCTTCTTCTTCTTCTTCTTCTTCTTCTTCTTCTTCTTCTTCTTCTTCTTCTTCTTCTTCTTCTTCTTCTTCTTCTTCTTCTTCTTCTTCTTCTTCTTCTTCTTCTTCTTCTTCTTCTTCTTCTTCTTCTTCTTCTTCTTATTATTATTATTATTATTATTAGTAGTAGTAGTAGTAGTAGTAGTAGTAGTAGTAGTAGTAGTAGTAGTAGTAGTAGTAGTAGTAGTAGTAGTAGTAGGAGTATTAGCAAAATTAATTATATTCCATTTGGTTGATGATGATATATATCATGGTGTAAAAATTTGATTCGTATTTTGATCCCGAGTAGCATTTGTATTATTAGTATTGACTACACTAGACGTTTAGCAACATTAGCTTAAGTGTTATTCATTTAGAAACGTGATTTCCTTGATAAAGTTTTTTCATAACTACACTAAACCTAAAAAAAAAACTTATGCAGTTAACATAAATAAAGCTGCCAGTTTAATAAGTTTTGCGATTATAGTTAAAGCTTAATAGATTTTTTATTATTATGATGATTTTTATGCCATTAATGGTAACTTTAGCAATTTATAAAAATAATTAGATACCTAAAGTTAAGCACCTTAGCTGTTGTTTTCTTTTCTATTAAGCTGTAGTCGTTTTTTTTTTTTTTATTAAGTTTAATCAAGGATTCTCCAGCTAACGACTTAGGAAAAAAAAACTTTTAAAATACAGTATACCCAAACTGATTTATTCTTGCTTCTTCAGTAAATGTTAATTATCAAATATAATTTAATATGAAAAATATGAAATATAAATGAGCCATCAGACGTAAATGATTCGTCATTACGCTCATCTTAATCTAAACTATCCTAAACTCTATACCCTTAGTAAAATAAAATTATTTAAAAAAAGTCTCATATTTATATTTAAAATTTGTTCAATTGGTTTTAGAGATATTGATTATACAGATTACAAATGGGTATATATATATATATATATATATATATATATATATATCCTACATGTGATTATACAGATATATATATATATATATATATATATATATTACTCACATGTAGGATATATGGGTTATTGTTTTTTCCCCATTTATATTATTTAATAAATTATTTCAATTACTTCGCTTTATTTTATATTCGCAATTTTATATATTTTATATATTCGTTTCATTTGATTTGTTTACTACCATCTCTTATTTTTTAATTACATTAGTGATATATACATAATATTCAATATAAGCGTATTGTTTATACTAAATTTAATGTAATTATAAAAGGCTTGAACTCAGATTTTCAAGCTCCCTACCACTATGTACTCCATCTTATACTAACGATACACATTGCAACACGCATGTGAAAATACTAAATCATCTCCAATATACAATTTCATGCTGAACCAGCACTCATCAGTTGGTCCAGATCACCATCTTCTACAACATATATAAAATAAGTACTTAAATTTGTATTAAAATAGCAAATCTTCAAACATTAATGCACACGTTCCACTCTTCTTCATCCATCCAACTCTTCATCCATCCATATAATTGAAAATCTGATGGTGGAATAGTCAAATCCCTTGTTGATGCCTTTATTATTGTCATACCTATATTGACTTCAAATTTTCACAATGGGTTTTTCAATGATATGAATGGCTGAAGAGTTGCAGAGTAAAAAAAAATTGAAGTCTGTTCATTAAAATTTGAAGATTGGCTATCTTAATATAATCTGAAGTAATGTTTATATATATATATATATATATATGTTTGATCTGGACCAACTGATAAGTGCCTGTTCAAATATATATATATATATATATATATATATATATATATATATATATATATATATATATATATATATATATATATATATATATATATATATAAATTATTAATCAATGTCTGTATTCCAATTATAATAAAATATATATAATTATTCAAAACAATACAATAATTAATACAGTAACAATATTTTAAACAAATATATACCAATTTAATAGAAGTACTTTCAACTATCTATGTAGTCGTTGTCAACTAGACTCAAATTGTATTAGAAAAGACCGTTACAAATGTAAACAAAAGCAATACGTCATACATCAATTTTCCCACAATTCATTAATTTTTATATTGGCTGTCTGTCTATTTATCAACTGTTGCTTTTCACTTTTTATTAACATAGCTTCTTTAATTTTGCGTTTATTATTATTTCTTTCAATACACAGAATTTTAACTTTATTAAAATCAAAATCAAAACCATAATTACATGTTACATTATGATCAAAAAATACTGATGGTGATACATCATCATTTCTAACATTCTCTTGTCTTGATTTTTGCACTCGTTTATATAATATTATATAAACGAGTGCAAAAATCAAGACAAGAGAATGTTAGAAATGATGATGTATCACCATCAGTATTTTTTGATCATAATGTAACATGTAATTATGGTTTTGATTTTGATTTTAATAAAGTTAAAATTCTGTGTATTGAAAGAAATAATAATAAACGCAAAATTAAAGAAGCTATGTTAATAAAAAAGTGAAAAGCAACAGTTGATAAATAGACAGACAGCCAATATAAAAATTAATGAATTGTGGGAAAATTGATGTATGACGTATTGCTTTTGTTTACATTTGTAACGGTTTTTTCTAATACAATTTGAGTCTAGTTGACAAACGACTACATAGATAGTTGAAAGTACTTCTATTAAATTGGTATATATTTGTTTAAAATATTGTTACTGTATTAATTATTGTATTGTTTTGAATAATTATATATATATATATATATATATATATATATATATATATATATATATATATATATATATATATATATATATATATATATATATATATATATATATATATATATAAGTGCCTGTTCAACACAAACTGCATATTTGGAAATTATTTATTTGTTTCACATGTATGTGGACAGTTGTAAAAAATCAAATACATATTGGTATTATAAAGTCATATGTATATAGGATACACTTGAAAGAATACTGTCCTTTTCAATATAAAAATACCTTATCCATCACTACTACAAATCTGAAATTCAGAAGCAAATCATTCAATTGGTCAAGTAGAAAATTATTAAAAAATGTCCCTCAGCATATAATAGTCTTTGATTTGCATCTGTTAAAAGAATGGAACCATCCACATTTGCTTAGATGTGAGGTTCTTGAATCAAATAACAATTTCAAATTGTGTTGTTCCTCTTACTGTGCAAGAATTATTAATTAGATTTAAAGAAACATAAGACTTTTCTACAGTTGGCTTAACAGCCAGTTATTGGCAGCTGTATTTAACATGATGATGAATTTATGTATAGTGCATGTAAATATAAAGAACACTTGTAAGTTTTATTTTAAAAAAAAATGACTTTTTGATATGTAAACAGAGGAACTGGTCTCCTTGGATGTTTGCATAATGTTTTATCTAAAGAGTTCAAGTGCATTATAACTATATATGTGGGTGACTTTGTAATCACTTCGTAGAACATATTGGAGCATTTTAATCTTCTAAATATATTTTAAAAAAGAATGTGAAGAAAACATATTAAGATAAATTTAAAAAAGAGTAGAATAGTTTTGAAGAATATAGATTTTTGGGAAACATTGTAGAATCTAATGGGATACTTTCATAACTCAGATATATATATATATAATTCTCTCTGAAATAGCAACTGCTATAGTGTTCATATACCAGCACATCTTCAGTCATAGTATATAAAGTAGTATCTAAACATTTTGTTTCTTGAAAATTAAATTCATTTTTTCCTCCCTTTACCTCCACTGAGGAGAAAACTTGAAAAAAATAAAACTACTGACTATGGACTGACTAAACTGAACTGACTCTCTCTTTCTCACTAAGCTTTTTATATCGTAGTTTTCATAGTTCATCTAGGTTTGTATAGGTCAAAGAACCTTCATCAACTAGCCCAACGATTATTTTACACAAACCACTGCTGACACTTATTGGTCAAATATCTAAAAGAAAAAATAATTTATTCCTCCATTTGTCAAAAGGTCATTTTTCTTTTTGACAATTTAAAATTCAGATCACAAAAAAAAAAAAAATTCAAAATTTGTGTAATTAAAAGAATGTTTGTGTCTATGATCTGCACATTTACACTTGGACTCCAGACAACAGGCTATTAATCTGTTGACGTTTAGATTGGACCCTAAACAATCTAGTCTGTTTTATTTTAAAGAAAAAGAAGCTATATAATGAAATTGCTATATTTAATATAAGAGTCTAAAATAACTAACAATCTTTTATAATATTCATTTTTCTCATTGCTAACTACTAATAAATTTTACCTGCTAATATTTATAATACACACACAAACAAAGGTAAATAAAAATTATATATATATATTTTGATTTAATAATATATAAGTGTGGCATTGAGACTATTCCTACAATATATATATATATATAAAACTAGTTTTTTAGAGTCCCAGCATTTCATTGAGGTGAGCCACAAGCTCAAAACCAATTGGTCTGGAGATAGGGACCCCCAAAAGCGATCTTGAATTGTTTCTCTTTCAGCACTTATAAAATAAAGCTTGATAAGAGCTATTGTTAGGCTTCACAGTGATCATAAAATGCAAGCTTAAAAGCAATTTAAGAAATTTATGACTTGTTTTAATTATATATATATATATATATATATATATATATATATATATATATATATATATATATATATATATATATATATATATATATATATATATATATATATATATATATATATATATATATATATATATATATATATATATTGTAACCTTAAAAAAGGAAGAAGAGAGGGGGTTTAGGTGAAAAAGAAAGATGAAGATACGATGGAAATGATGGAAAAGAGGAAAAGATGAGAAATAAAAGAGATGATGATGAAGATGAAAAGAGGAAGAGATGATAAATAAGAAAGAGATGATGATGAAGATGAAGTTGAAAAGAATTGTAACTTTAAAAATGGAAGTGATGATGGGGGGGGGTTAGGTGAAGAAAAGAAAGGATGAGAGAGAAAGAAAGAAATGGAGAAGAAGAAGATGAACTGAATGAAAGGAAGGAATAGATAAAAAAATGGAGAAAAAGAAGATGAAGAATAAAATACACTGCATGAGAAATGAGAGAGAGGGTGCTAATTGTAACCAATATAAAAGAAATGAAGAGATAGGGTTGAATGGAGAAGATAAAGAGAGAGATGAGATGAGATGGAACTGAAAATCTATATGAGAGGGAGAGGATAAATTGAGATGTTGAGAGAGAGAGAAGAAATGGTGAAGGGATGTGAGGATGAAAAGAACTGAATGAGAAATAAGAAAGATATAACAAAGATGAGAGAGGGAGATAATGATGAAGGGTGAGAAAAATGAGATGGTGAAGATAAGAAAGAGATGATGATGAAGATAAATGAGATGACAAAAGTAAACTATTAGAGACTCTTAAAGACTTGGCTCAGTGGGGTTACAATAAATTTAAAAAAAGAAATGATGATCCAGAGATGTATAATCAGATAGAAACCAAATCCAATACCAATACAGATATAACTATCGTAGTATATTAATGATCTACAACTAAACAATATAAATAATAATTTAAAATCATTAGTTAATAGTTATTAGAATGAGTCTACCATCATATCATACTCTCTGAATAAGAATAAATGATACTTTGTTTGGAAAGACTATCACATTAAATTAAAACTAACAAGGCAACAAGAGTAAACACTCTCATGGGTTTTCAAACTCAACTCTTGTGCAAAATAAAAGTTTAAGTTGCCTAATAAATAGTTTCTTGGATGAATAAACAAGTGAGTGATATCTTGGCTGACCATAAAATAACTACCTTATGATTAATCGTGGAGTGATAAATAAACAAAAATATTAATTAAAAAAAAATTGATGAATTAATTTAAATTGAAACTAATTATGGCCTATTACCCAAGATGTTACTCGAGCAAGAAAAAGGGCATGGGTACTTTTTATGCCTTTTCCCATACTCACAGACAACCTACTAAGGAGCTTAAATGCAGATGGATTATAAAATTCTAAAAATATAAGATGATGATAAACAATGTGCAGTTAATGCAAGATAATGTACAGCTTTCAAATAGAAAATAATAAATAATCTTCTGAAGCACTAAAATTCTTTATTTCAGTGCATAATCTTCAGTCTAAGAATATATAATAACTTAAAAATCAACTTTTAAATGAGTATTTAATTAAGCATCTGATATAATGTAATTATCTGTTACTGTGATTCAATCTGAGAATCACTTAGACTAGCATCGCTTTATATAATTTAAGCAAGTATCAAAATATATTTTATATTCTTTATGATATGTTTATGAACTTTTGAACTCAAGACAATAATATTTTTCATATAAAAGTAAAACAAACAGAAACAAGGCTTTTTAAAATAATAATAATAATAATAATAATAATAATAATAATAATAATAATAATAATAATAATAATAATAATAATAATAATAATAATAATAATAATAATAATAATAATAATAATAATAATAATAATATTAATAATAATAATAATATGATTTATTAAGAACAATATAAAGAAAATATTTACAAACAAAATTTATTATAAACATTACCACGATAGCACTGGAATTTTTTTTATAAACATTTTGATTCAACTTTATTTTTGGTTTACAAAGTTATAACAATCTATCTGGTAAGTTACTGAGTATTCCTCTTAAACTCTTATAAAGTGTTTATTTTTGACAGACAAAATAATAAAATAAATAAATACATACAAGAGTAAGTAGAGGCTATATGATATTAAATTATAATATCTTTTAACAATTAGAGATTCACTATCT
This sequence comes from Epiperipatus broadwayi, assembly GCA_028023455.1. NCBI lineage: Eukaryota > Metazoa > Onychophora > Udeonychophora > Euonychophora > Peripatidae > Epiperipatus > Epiperipatus broadwayi. Next base: position 25,856 of record JAQFVV010001416.1, on the reverse strand, counting down.
TTCAACTTCAATTACAAGGGTCTAAGTTTAACAAGTACAACTCTATTTTTATTGGCATATTTAATAATATTGTGGTGTTATTTAACAATCAGAATAACACACAAATAGGATTATATTTTTTACCCTAAGCTAAGCAAACGCTAAGCTGGAATAAGCATATACAGTATATATATATTTTTAAAATTGTCATTAGTTACACAGACATTTCTAATATTATAGCTAGTGATATATATATATATATATATATATATATATATATATATATATAAGCAAATTTCTTGCTATCTTTAAACTAAATTAGATGTATGGGCCACTCACTCATCAGAGGTCATTTATACACACTTTTTAAAAAAAAAAAATGTCCACATAAAATTATTACCCAAAGTGTTTTTCTTTTAATTAAATTTAAAATTTAAAAGACTTACAAATCCAGCGGTGAAAACTCTGGATGAACATATGGAAATTAGTATGTGTGAACTGCCACTTACACCATATGCATAATTTACATACTTAAAAGAAATATAAATTATTGTTGGTTAGTTTGTGGATGATAAAACTATCATAACAACACAATTCAAACATTGATATACCTATACGCATTAAAATAGCTCATTGTAACCTGAAAAAGCAAAGTTCCTCAAACAAACATATCTTGTTATCACATATTTAAAAAACAAATGCAACATCACCTATTGTGGTTCAACTAGCATTAATTCATCATGGATGTTAGGCCAAAATAAGTACATATATGCTCTGCAGAGCTGAATAAGAATATGGTGGCTTTCAAAATACTTAACTTTGAGACAGAAAATAGGATGCCTGGACCTTGTCTACAGTGAATCCAGAACAGGAAAGATGCACCTGGAAAGTACAATCATCTCTCATGGGATTCCAGTACTCCAAAATTGTGATCATAATCACTAGGAATACAAATATCTGAGATACAATAACCCTCAATGGAACACACACTATCACCTCATGGTAAAGCAATTCAATAGGGATGGAGGTACTTGTCTACTCCATTAACCATACTCATAACAATTAACAAACCCTAACTCTATGAGTCTAACAGATACTAAAGTAATAACAAAATATAGACTTCACATAAATTAACTAAGTTATCACCTAGAATTGTAAAAATACAACACACATATTCAATGTAAGAAGCAACATTGCAAAACTGTGTCAATCGACTAATATAAGAAATACTTAAAAATTAAATGCATATAAAAATTCTAGGTAAAGGCACAATGCACACATAATAAAATATTAAATACTAAAAATATAGTGACTAGTGGACTTTAAAAGATTGTAAATTAAATGTGAGAATATTAATTGTCAATACACATAAAAAGGTTTTGCAGTTATTATTGATGTAGAATTTATAAAACAAATGAATGGAAACTCTCTGATAAACCTCTTTGGCTGATTTAAAATAAGACTGAGTGAAAGACTACCCATATAAATAAACTAAGACTGAGATATATAAATATCTGTGAATAAGATTACTGAATATAAGTTAACTTGTGAAACGCTTAATAAATATATTAATAAAAATTACCTGAGAATGGTAAAATATGTACTTATTCTAATAAACCCATTAAGATTAAAATTATTACCTTAGTTTACCTGGCATATATAAGCTAAATTGTATGTCAGATATTTTAAAAAAAAAACATTTGTTGTATATGGATGATGTCACCATCTTACTTCCATCATCTAAACACCTTCCAAGACTATATGAAGTACTGGACAAGTATACAGCAAAATATAATTTAAAAGATTAATTCCACAAAATTAGCAGTATGGCAAATAAATAGTTGCAAAATCATCATATCCACATTCACCAGGAAACCCAAAAATTTCATTGGTTTCCCAGTAGCATTGTCAAGATCTGTTAATATACATGGAATTCAGTCAAATGTCATTGAAAAGACAAATAACATTACTATTACTTTACCAATGATTTCCCTGTCACTCTCAGGCCACTATTAGACATGTTAATATATGTGTGAATCACTTACTATATACTGATCTTCATGCCAACCAAGACCTTCCATATCACCATGAAATCTATATGCACCAATCTGTGTGGAAAAAAATAGAACAAGGAAGACTATATTTATAAGTCTTTCCAAGGTACAGAAACCAAAATACCTGCATAAACTTTGTCTACATAATATCAAAGTAATTGATGCTCAAAGAGCACTAGCTACACTCAAAGCATTGGACAGTGGGAAATGTTCCATAATAAGAATGACTATCTTTGTTCTGTTTATCATGTGGATTATTAGATGTGACTTGAAGTATAATCAAAACATGCTGAACCCATGGAAAGTATTCAAGGAAGATCTATGCACTCTTAAAGTCAGGGAATGACTTTTATCACCTGAAATTCTATATATGGAATCTTAGAATCAAATATCCATAAGTGACAATGAGGTCAACACTCATAGACTAATGACCAAACTATAAACTGACAAAAGATGGAGTAATGAAGAGCAAGGCATCTGAAGCATCATATAGATACTTCTAATTGGAATAATAGCTGAGCATATTGAAAGAAAAAAAAGTTTATATTTGAGACTACCACACATAGTTGTAAAATTTAAAAGTAATTAATGGTGGCAGAAAATGATGAGGATACCACTGAGAAAACACAAAACTAAATGATAGATTGGAATAAAAACCCATAAAAAATGATTACGTGACACAGTGGTTTACATAGACACATACTTGTGCTGGCAGGAAAATCTATAGTTGTTCCTGGATTTTTTTCAGCTGTGGACGATAATGAGACATAACCTCAGAAATAATCCACTAAAATGCTGATAAGAGGACTATCAAAACCAGTGATATGATTAGAATTCCGAATCACTAATTAAACCATTGACATTCAAATCTAATAGAACTGACCATATGATCAAATGATCTACACAAATGAACTCATTCCAGAGAACAGACTATAGTTTTATCTGAGGCGAAGGCATCTACGAATGACAATAAATACAACTCTCAAAAACTGTTTTTCCATGTTGTTAATATAAAATAAGATATCAATGCATTTATCTGTAATAAAAAAATTTCCTTAATAAAAAAAATGCAATCATCGAATTATATATATATAATCATACCCAAATAAAAACTCTTTCAGCAAATATTATATTTTGCCTTTTTCAGTGTGCTTTAGGTAATTCACAATTACCATCATTTTGGTATACATAGTGATATCTTTTTTTTTTTATAAAATTAATTATAATGTATTAAAACAAAGCCACATTTTAAGACATACAAAAAAAAATCTGCGTAAATGTATAACACATATCCTTAAACTCATTATATTTGAAAGATTGCGAAAAAGTTTTCTTTACATTGTAGTATGAAAGAATGCAGTCTGTATTGTTTACTTTATGTTAATGTGAAAAAAATCTTATTCGTGTTTTAAAAAGAATGTTTGGTATATATAATAATTATGATTTTTATTTGTTATGATGTTAAAAAAAATATTTATGAGATTCTGGCTGATGTTGACTAAAAAAATTAATATACAGTATTATGATAGTTTATTTTATGTCGATGGAAAAAGTTTAAAAATAGAGCTAAGCTGATTAAACAAGCTGCCTCTTATCTTCCCTTCAGTAGAACTGAGTCTAAGTTCCTTCATGTAATTTTTTTTGATTACTTTCAAAAGTATATGGTTATAAATTTTATAGAATGATGAAGTGAAAGAAATAATGCTCATCTATTGGTATAAAATGATTTTTTTTTTTTGGGGGGGGGTTTCTTGAAATAACGAAAATTAATTCATAGCTTTTAAATACCATGAAATGTTTATTTGCTTTGAAAATAGATATTACCTATTTTTCAATGATGAAGTCTAAACACTTGCACTATAAAAATGTACACAAAGATTATGTTCACCTGCTGACCCAATTATAAGAATTTGATGAATTATTTATACACAAGTTATAAAATTGTTCAATTTTCATAGCATCATCATAAGATGAAACTAGTATATCTTCACTTGTAATGTTTTATGAATTGATTACTTGCTAAATAAAACAATATCTATAGTGTGTAATTATGGATAGATATTATACTAATAATGTCTTAGATCAAATACCTGATAAATGAAAGAACAATTGGGATCTTTGGAAAATATCAGAATTAATAAAATGTTCTTCAAATTTAATAGCTTGTCATGATATTCCTTTTTATTCTGGAATAATTAAATTTCAGAATAATTAAATATAACAAACTAACCATGTTAAAATATTATAATGAAGCAGTGCTTATCTACATGCAGATATATTTGCTTCATATTTACTTTCATTTAACCTATTTCCCATCATAGATATATAATTTATTTGTTAATTTCATTACACTACCTTAAGCTCTGCACAAAATGTGAAGGTGTCAAACTTAAACTATTACTGCCAATTGTATGTACATATTGAGAAATGTGGCACTTACGTTTTTTTTCCCTACTGACTTCCAACCCCTCTCCCATTGTAATAACATTATAACATTTTCTTTAATTGATTGTATTTTTGACAAAAAAAATTCCAATAAAATATTGCTACTGAAATAATTTTATCTAAAAAAATTATTTTATAAAATAAAATATATCATGATTTGAACAATCAGCTATTAACATTTCGAAAACTGAAAATTGTAAATGCACACATGCACATATTTCAAATATGTGCAGGTATTAACAAATAAATTATATATCTATGATGGGAGATATGGTAAATTGAAGTAAATATGAAGCATCTGCATGTAGATATGCATCACTACATTATAATATTTTAACTTGTGTAATCATTATATTTAATTACTAATCTTAAATAATAATTTTGGTTACTTTCCAAATCAAAAATAGTTCTAATTTAAAAAAAAAATAGAGATCGAACACGGTGGGCATCGCTGCTAAAATAAACCTTTACGAAGTAATTTTAGGTTAAGTAATAATCTATGTATATACATAAATATACAAGTGATATGTTTTTCTAAGTTTGAATTTATATTTTCCAGCATAGTAATTATTGTTTTACTTTAAAATATTCATTTTTTTTATTTATTGATTATAAATTAACTTCAAGTATATCAATGTATTAGGGGTTCAAAGGCATCGTATTGTAATAAATATTTATACAATTTTTTTTTTTTTTTTAAATTATATTTCTGGATAATATAACATGAAATATAAAATGGGTTAGCTCAGTTAATGATTATGTTTGGTTCAATGCAAATAATTAATAAATAAAATATTCTGCATTATATTAAAACATTCTATTAGCAAAATAATGAAAAGGTCAGTTTATTAAATAAATAATATTTAATATTTCTTGAGACTTGGAAGTGAAAATACAGATGACAAGAAAGATTATATTGAGCCAGTATCCCACAGGATACTACCTCAATGGCATAAAAACACAATCCCCCCCTATTACTATTTTAAATAAATAAATTTATAGTGTTATTATGACTTTAATAAATCCTACTCATTAAGATTAAACTAATATTGAAATCTTAATCTTTTATTCATCATAATAATTTAGCTCAATAAAATCTCAGGCTCATAGAACTATTATAAGTTAAATAAAATTACTGTAGTAAAACATGAGAAAAGATTTTTATGTCATATTCTACTAATCTTAAACTAATAATAACAAATAATAATAATATTCTTCATTGTATGAACTAATTCTGTATGTCTTTTCTTATTACTATAATAAAATATTATCATATAATCTTTTACTTCCATACAATAATGTAAGAAAATTATGTGGTAGCAATTTATTATCTGACAAATAAAGGTGTGTGCCAATGGATAGCATATTATTCAATGTACCGTTATGATAATTAATTTATGACCATAAGATAATGTGAAATATGATTACTTAATGAAATGAATACCAAGAAATATTTGAATTCTTAAAATAATTCTTTACTTATCTCTGTGCAAACTGATATATTTGTTTCTGTTATTCTGGGTATCTCATGCAGTGTAATGGGAAAATAAAACAGTCAGGACACACAAATTTTGAAAACAAATTTAACAAAGTTTATTATTAACAATAAAAAAAAAACAATTTATTTACATTGGATATCCTCAATTTACACCATTCTACATTTTTTATTACTTGGTTATTAAACAATCTAGAATTTATTTAAGTCTTCATTCTGACTTAAAATAATAATGATAAAATAATACCATTTTATTTATCTCTTTCTAATTAAACTTATGATAAATTACATTTATTTATTTTTATTAAAAAAAATATATCTTATCCTTAAATATTATTTAACTATACTTTCTTTCTAAAAAAAAACATACATAGAAACATACTATGGAAAACATAAAAAATAACATTATCGTGAGTATGGATCTTTTAAAAAAGTAAACAATTTTCCTTTTGCAATGTTAAAGGATGTCGTATAAAATAACTACTAATAATTTATTAATAGATTTTTTAGGATATTGTTGTTCACTACACTATGTTTATTAAATATAACATATTACCATTTAATATTACTTTAATACTATATAATTGTAATTACCAATATATTCCCTACTATTTAATAAATACAAAATTATACCCATGCTTATTATTTATAACATTTTACTTTATATCATTATATTTTTAAAAATATGCAATACTTATTATAAAACAAAATAAAGCATGTAAAAGTTATTTAACATTTTAAAGAACAACTTTGTTTTATATACTTTATTCTTGAAATTTTATTTTATTTCCAAAATAAATCCAAAAAAAAACACATTTTATGATTTTTTTCAATTTTAGGATCCATTGGCCTTTCAATTCCAATTTATACAAATTCTACTTCTTCTAAGTAAATGAACTTATCTCATTCAAACAATAGCATATCTTAAACTCTAAATTATATATTATTTCTTTTCAAATATATTATACTGAACAATGTAGTTACATAGGAAATCTAGATAGTGAATAGATGTGTAGGATCTAGGGAAGAAAAACTCAAGTATAACTTATAGCATGTATCAAAAAATATCATGGTACAGTGTATCTACAAGAAATACAGGCATGACCTTTCCTGTCTAATACCCTCCAATACTATTAATGATGTCAAGCTATTCCTTCAGCTTCATTAAAACATCATTACTTAAAAAAAATAGACACTGTCCAAAATAAATATATCAGTTACAGGGCACTATTAACTGTACTGTATATTAGCAAAGATTATAAAATGTTATTCATATTCCCTCATCACATCCTATTATAACATCATCTTGCGTTCATGTTCACTATATTACTACCAAGCCACTATCTTATCATTATTTCCTAAAAGATTTATTGTATCTTACATCGACAAAATAACTATCTTGCATATTCAAAACAATAAATAAAATTCATTTATAATTAGAGTGATCTCACTGATCCACAAGAGAAGTTTGCTTTACTTCATTATTCTATATTCTAAACAAATACAAACTTGTAATACAAATCTTTGGAACATCCAATAGTATGAAATTATTTTAAAAGAATCACATAAATATTTATTATCATGTTGGGTTATATTACTAGTATAAAATTATAGTATGCATATTTTCAAAATATATCCTAGTCTCATAATTTTAAAGTGTTGTACAAAATGCATTTACATATAATTAAACAATTATACTTCCATTCATTATAATTCATAAGCAATCTAAAAGAAAACAGAATATACATCATAAAATATCAATATTCATTAACTATTACCAAGTGATATTAGCTTGTTATCACCTATGCAGTCTTTGGTTTTCCATCAATTAGATTCATTGCATACATGAAAAATACATCCATACCTTTATTTAAAATGTTATTATTTAAATTATTAAATTACTATTATACTATAGAATTTTAATATTATCAATAAATTAATGTTCATGTTCCTACTCTTATAAACTAGAAAATTTACATTTAAAATAAATAGTAATAAATAAAAATCTTATTTACATAAACTTCAGCTGAAACAAATGTTCTTTATAAGTCCAAATATTTCCATTTTCTTTCTCAAAATTTTTTTGTTTTAAATGTTCTCTTCAAGAGTACTTCTACAACTTCCCCATTAATATGATTACAAATAAGACAATATGTTTCCTGCAGTAAGTATCGTCTGAACTTCCAGCATGAAAATCTCAGGTTTTAAAAAAATGAATAATAAAAAACATATTACAATGTCTTAAAATCTTGAAAAATTAAATAAAATAATCATCAATCTATTCTGGAATAGTTAATAGAATAATAGTTTATAACTTCTATCATCCAGAATGATGATTATTAAAATCATAATACTAAAAATAAATGTGTGAAGCTTTTATACTATAGTATTCCATATCGGCTTAGCTTGAACTATCCGGATAAATTATTTGTGCAGTATAAAACATTTTTATAATTCTATACTTTCATTTATTCCTGTATTCCTTTTCCTTTTGTAGGTTTCTTCTTTGTGATAATTTATTATCATTTATTACTTATTTAGCGGTTTCATTATTGTTTAAATTATCAGCTTTAAAATAATTTTTCATGAATGTGTATAACCTATATATTGTTTAAGTTTTCATGACATACACTTTTCTAGAATATCTTCATTAATCTTTACTTAAGCTAATTTTCTTACAAGTATTTTAAATGTTTCCTTCAAAAAGGATATAACATTTACTTTTATATCATGATATTTCCATAAATTTATTATAAAGTATACTTGTCTTATTGTTTATTAATACTGAACAAGATTATCTTGCTATATAAAATAATGTGTCTTAACTTTTAATCGGAAAACAGTTTTTCTAATAAGTTTTCCATACAATGTCCATAAAATTAATTTATTCATTTGAATAGTCCTCTTGTTCAATATTATTGAAAGTGCATTAATAAATATTATACTCATTTTAAAATATTATAAGTTGAATACATTTTACTTATTGGTATATCCATTTTATTATTGCGAAGTTATATATTAGATCTTGACTGGCAAAAGACTTAAAATTAGCAGGGCATATTAAAAGGAGTTATTATAAATATTTTTATTTTACACTCAATTTTTGCAAATACTTTTAAAATAATAATACACTATTAGCTTTGCAAATATAATTGTACAAAAGCATTAAAAATTGACTAAATAATAAAATTAAAAATTACTATCATCTTGATAGCTTCTGATATGATCTCTGCAACCTTTAATAAAGTTTTTAATCACCACCGATACCCCTTGTGCAATCCATATTTATATCCTAGAAAATACATCATTCTATTGGTTGATTCTTACTTTGGTTTGATACCAAATTTGCATAATGTTAGAAACTTACACAATTAAATTTCAAAATAAAAATATGACATATTAAAACTTTAAAAGTATTATCTTAAAATATTAATCCTATATCAATTATTACTTTATTAAATTGATTAAACATTTGAAATGATTTTTTTAAAAACAGTATTTAATGAATTTATTCCACCCTTAATATTTAATTTATCTATTTTATTTTAAAACAAAATATTTAACTTTTTTATTAATTGTACTCATCTTTATTACATTATTTAAAACATTTTATACTATAGTTAACTTAATATTTAATATTGTCTTTTATGATAGGTCATAATTATATTCAATTCTATAATGTGATTTTACAATATTTTAAACTTGATTAATCTAAATACTAGCAAACATGTGTGTACAACCATATATTATTATACACATTACATGACTAATATAATCAATATAACCTGGACAGATTATCCGATTTTTGTCTGGGAATAATAAATTGCTACACCTATTGTATTAAATTAAATAATACAATTATATAAAATTTGGAAGAATAATTTAGAAAATATAGAACTAAATATAACTTTCAATATCCTAAAACTTACTTTTAAAAATAAACGATATTAATTGTAATTATTAAATATAATTTATAAATTTAAATATAACATTTACTTGACTATAAGTTTAAGACTATTAAATTTGGACTTTTAAACATACTTTTAAATATTTATAGCTGTGTTATTTATTATAGCCAGCTTTTGCAACCATATATAACAATATTTTTAGCTTTATTTAACTATTCTTAAGTGATTTATCATAATATTATATACATTACATATTTTCATTTAGTTTTAAATTGTACTTTAAGATATTATTAACAAAATATAAGTAACACATGAAGAGAACATATACTAAAATTTAAAATTTTAAGCAGTTTGCTGTGATGAACTATTTCTGACATATATATATATATATATATATATATATATATATATATATATATATATATATATATATATATATATATATATATATATATATATATATATATATATACATACAAATAAAATACAACCACTGAAATTTATGCCAACCTACAACCACCTCACACATTTATTATCTATGCAACCCTAAAATATTTTAATGAAACACACACACACACACACATATATATATATATATATATATATATATATATATATTACGTTTTATGCCATGGAAGAAATTATAATAAATGTGCATAATTGATAAATTAATGTCATAAAGAAGTTATTTTTCATACAGTTTCTGTTATTTTATAAAATTTTAAAGCCTTCACCTATATTGAAAAATATAGTTTAATTTTTTTTTTATGCTAATACACGATCTAGAATTGATATGCTAATTCATTTTCATCAATAATAGATATTTTAATTTTAATTTCAATTTATTTAATTTATTTTTTATTTACATTTTTTCAAAACATTTAAAATTAAAATTACATTTTTGTTTATTTTTGCATAAAATAAAAATTTTAATCTTCATTAATATATAATAAAAATTCTGTTTTAATTCTTCTTTTTTTCTTTTTCTTCATATATATTAATTTTATATTACTCAAAAATTTTATTTAATATCAAACAATTCCTGTTTTCTTTTTACAAATTGAAAATAAAAGTGCAAATACATAGCATATATTAAACAATTTAGTAAAAAAATCAATCATATTTAATAACACATGGCACAATAAATGAAATACTATCATTAATTATGTGCATTTAAGTACTAACTACATATATAAAAAATAAACACAATTACTTATATAAACTGTTGCCTTTATTATACAAAAATTGTTAAAACACATTTTTTTGGATATATATTGTGCCCTTTTCTATAGGCCAGTAATAATTCATAACAATCAATTACTAAAAAAATTTAAATTTGGAATGTGTTCTTTTAATACATTAATTATATTAAGTCAATTATATCTTTAAAATACAATTTGAAGCTAAAGAGAATATGTAGTATATAAAATCATTTAAAAATAGTTATATAAAGCTTTAAATATTGTTTCATATGGTTGTAAAAGCTGGCCATATTAAATAACACAGCTATAAATAATTAAAAGTATATTTAAAAACCCGATTTTAATAGTTTAAAATGTATAATTTAATAAATGCTATATTTAGATTTGTAATCATATTAAAATAGTCAAAATTAATATAGTATATTTTTAAAATAAACTTTGTGATGGTGAAAATTATATCTAATTCTATATTTTCTAAATTGTTCCTCCAAATTTTTTTATAATTATATTATATAATAAGTGTATCAATTTTATTAATCTAGACAGAGAAATAGATAGAAAAACGTCTGTCAAAGTTGTAATCACGTGATTTTTTAATGTATACTATTACACACACGCTTGTTTGAAATAATAACAAAGTTTAAAATATTTTAAAAGTTATATTATAGAATTGGATAGAATTGCTGCCTATCATAAAAGCAAATAATAATAAATATTAAATTAACTATCATATGTAATGTTTAAATAGTTTTAGTAAAATAATAATTTATTTAAAATTAATACATTAAATATTTTGGATTCTTTACATCATCATTTTATTTTCAAGATATAATTCTACTATAAATTGAAAATCTGTAAATTTGTTTTCAAGCGGGAAAGAATTGACCAATAAGAAATAAGTATTCTTGCAGACGATAAAGATTGTCTGTAACTTAGAGGGGAGAACAAAAATGTGTTGACTCCAGAGCAGAGGTAAAATTTTAAGCCCTCTAATTTTTTTTTTCTTCAATTTATTAGTCAATTTTATTATAATTTTAATAATATCTTTGAAAGAAACCAACTGACAATTTAAAAATCATCCAAAAAGAATCTTAGAATAAAATGTTTTAAAAAAAAGTTTTTCATAGTAATGTTTCACTAACTTTACAGTAACCGGCCAGTGGATTCTATCGAAATATAATCGTAGTTTTCAATAAAAAATGGATAGATTCTTAAAACCAAGTTGTAAATTTTATAATGTTCCAAATATGTTAATATTATTCGTTGATATAGTTTATATAGCGTATCACTATGAAAGCTGTTTCCGTGCATATAAAATCAATGAAAGAACATTGTGCGCAAAGTTAATGAAGATAATGGAAAATAAAAATAAGTATTATTCGTATAAGAATAAATGGACAAAAGGAATTTTAATATTGAAATAGTTTGAATTGCTTTCTTTAAGATGACTTGAGAAAATACTCTAAAAAATAGTTAAAGATCGAAAGTAGTGTATATAAAATAATAATGAATGAAAGTGAAGTTTACCAAGGAAAACACTTGCCTAAAGAAAAAAAAAAATTACAGAAGAAAAATGTGAAATATTGGATCCATGGAAAATGCAATTGGTACCGTAATTATTAAATAATTGTAGTTTAACTAGAAATAAAGATGCATCAATGCGCCGAGGTAATATTCGCCAGAACATTAAAAAGCTTCATGGGATAACTAAATAAAATGTTTTCTAATAATTTTGGATTAAACACTAAAACTAAAGATCATCTAAACAGTTTATTAAATGAACTAATTTATTTAAAACTTTAATAAGCATAAAGGAAAACATTTGGACAAAAAAAGAAATAATAAATATTATGGGACTAACCAAGATTTACCGTCAGAAAAATATGTGATTATGGTTTGAATTATTTTCTTTACTAATCTAAGTTAAACATTAAGTTTTAGATAGCGATAGGGAAAACAAAATACATTAATTCGTGATATAACATTATATGAAATAATATGTTTTGATTTTGAATTTTAAAATAAAATTGTATGTATGTGGAAATATGTATATTTGCGATGCTCAAAGAGAAAGAAACCTACTACGAACTCTGATAGGAAGATAAATATTGTTTTTGGTAACATTTATAATTATTAATGATATATAATGTATATTTTATTTATTTAGATCAGCTGAGAATCGAATGAATGTAGCGCAAAAGTTTTATTGTTATTATTGTTGTAAAACGCATTTTTGAAAACAACACTCTAAAACACTTTGAGATTTGATTAGATTTTTAAAAATATGCATAGGATAATCATTTTATGTGTTATTAATATAGTTCAATATAACTGATGGTTATGTGATATTTTCTGTTAATTTTCCGATTGGGATATTTAAATGTTATTTTAACAAAACATAGATGTTGAACCTACAGTGTAATAAAGCAAGACAAATTGTTCTTATAGAATAGGGAAATGTTTTTATATTAGTGAATTTTGTTTATTGTTTTTAAAAAGTAGTTAGTATTTTATCGATGTTGGATACAGTAAAAATCTTGAAAGATAGTTTGGGTAGTGACTTGGTTGTACATGGTGATTCGGAAACCAAGAGGATGTATTAAAAACTAGGATGCTACAGGGAGTGAAATAATAGGTAGTTTTAGATGTTAATCAGCGTAGTTAACAAAGCCCTACGACTGGTACACATGTTGTCTTGGACAGTGGTATTTTATATATTTCTTGTGAGTCATACTAGATGTTTGGTAAAGCTGAGTAAATAGCTGCCACATCATGCTTATCGCTAAGGTTATTAGACAATGAATGTCGGACCTATTCACACTGTTCCATACATATTTGAAGTATATTGCGGATAAGTTATCTATCTATTTTCCCGATATCCTATACATCTTTCGCTATCTTTATCTGCATTTCTTGCAACTACATTGTTATATGAGAAGTCTATTAAAAGGGAAACAATAGATATTTTAGAATGTATGTCATGCTATTATTTGGAATAAGAATAGTTATGTGTTAACAAAGAGTAGATTATGATTATTGAAAGAAAGATGCAGATATCCTAAGAAGGGAAGGAGTTAGAGAATTATTTTAATTCCTTTTAAGAAATGAACTATAATTTTATAAAAGTATATCCGAATAGAAATATAAAAAATATTAAATATAATTTCATGTTTTCTTATTGTTAATTATATTTTAAAAAATATAAGTATTGCATATTTAAAAAAATACAATAACATTCGATAATTATAGTATATGTGAAACTGTAACAGGTGATAATTAAACCCGTGTTATAGTATTATACATGAGTATGGCTTATGGAATAAACGTATTATAGTTTACGAGCATTGGAGAACAAACGTTAAAGTAATAATAATATTTGAATAATATGCGGAGTGACTTATATAAAGTTACAAGAAAATGTAATTTTTTTAAAAAACCATATTGATTGTAAAATTATGATGTTATAAATGATGTTTATCCACATAGATAATTTATAATACAGTAACTTTAATATTAAAAGGTAAAGAATGGTGTTACCCATAAAATAGTTAAAATAAGTGATATGATAAACCTAATGAGGAATAAATAAATAACTTTTAAAAGGCATAATAAGTTTAATTAACGATAAAAGAAATATAAATGTGTATAATTCAGCTATTGTAGTGTAAAGAAAAATGAGGATATCCCTTGTAAATAGATGTAGATGGATTTGTTTGTTTTATTTATTTTTATTGATGTTAATAAAATTTTAAGATTTGTTTATTAAAACTTGTGTCTGAGTTTTGTTTTCTCTACATCATTGCATGAATTCACAGGGTATGTTCACAACCATTAAACTAAGTATATGCTTGTTTGCACAAAAGATAAATAGAAAAGTATGTTTAATCTTAATTATTTATTGATGTTCTTGTAATTAAATAATTATAAAATTGCATTGCGTTACATCAATCCATTATCATAATATTTTGCTAAATTATATGCTATTAGTTGCCACTTGCTTTATTTATCAGATTATCTAAACACTGCCACTTATTAATTTATTTTATTACTTAAAGATAAAAAAGGGCATATTAGATTATTAACTAATTTTTTACGGTTATAAATTTGCGATGAAAGAAAAGCTGTACTAGTTGGATTAAGCAATGAAGATTGTGATTATTATTGTTTTATTATTAATCTAATTGCAGAGTAGTAGATTATGGCATAAAATCCCTTATCATATTTTGCTACCATACATTTATTAACACATGAATAAATTTAAGAACCTGAGATTATTTCATTTGAGCTAGATGATTACTATTATTATTATTAGAGATAAAAGATTAATACTTTAAATGTTAAATGAGTCTTAGTGATTAGAAGTTGTGGAAGTCATAAGAATACTATGTAGTTATTATTTGTAATAGTAGTATAAGGGGGGATAGTGTTCTTATGCCATTGAGGTGGTATCCTGTGGGATATTGTCTCAATGTAATCTACCTTGTCACCCGTATTTTCACTTCTAGTCTCATGAATTCCTGAATATTTATTTGGGTTAGTTTAAAACAGAACCTAAGTTAATTTTAAGAAACTTGAGCTAGTAAAACATTTAATTGAATATTTCATTAATTATTAGAGCTAGAACCCGGTTAGGTGATTTTCACTATATTATATTTATTTTGGGGAAAGTGGAGATGCGGGAACGGGGCGGTTAGATTATGGCCCTCAACGTGATTGGCCTGATGTGTAGTGGAGCTACACACGATGACAAGGGCAGAATATATATAGTAATGTTTATTATACAAAACTAACAAAGCGTATGACACTCTTGAATGTGAAGCTATCAAGATACACAGAAATTATTACACGCTAAGTGCTTTCGAGGCCTTTTGCCTCATATTCATAGTGCTACTGTGAGCTGCAGAACAAAGAAATAAGTACTAATTTTGGGATATTCCATGTGGTAACACTTATGTTTCATTATTATAACAAGTACCTCCCTCAAATCATTCTCTTTCTAAAATCATAAGATTGCATGTGAGATTTAATAACGTTTTTAACTTTTTGTTTCTTTTCATACATAAATTCTATTGCTTGAAAAGTTTTAAAATTTATTTTGTCTTCCAATATCTTAACTCAAATGTTGTTAAACTTCTTTAATTCACACCTTTCATTTATGCTATTTTGCCTTTTAAAAATCTCTATAGCTTCTCTTAGCAATCTCTAGTCATATTGTTAAAAGGCCCAAGAGAATAAATAAAAGATAAGAATTAAAGAAGATTAACAACATTTGCAGGAAGCTATTGGAAGACAATATAAATTTTAAAAATTATCAACCAATAGAATTTAAGTATGAGGAAAAATAGTGTTATGAGATAGTGTGGATAGTTGAAGGGTGCTTATATTCAAATCCCCTATATATATACAAAAAGACTTAACAAAAGGATATTTTTATTTTTATTTTTAAATTCAAGACCTTAGAACCACATGGATTGAATTTAAACATTGGAACTATTACATCTTTTGGTTACCTGGTCTTCTAAATGATTTTTATATGTGAGTTTTTATGTGAAAATTTTCTTATATGAGATTTTTTTATGTTAAGATTGGTTATATTGATGTTTAATATCTGTGTTTAATTGATATATAGATAAATAATTAATTGTTATAAATTATTGTACTTTGCACTAACTATAATTTTTGATTAAAATGTATAAGTATTTTAGTTTTTAATGAATATTAATGTGAACCAAACTTCTCTGGAGAGGAAGGACAGTTGCTATTAGCTTGTGAGGTATCCAACGACCACACAGGTTCAATGGACTGTCATTCCACTCAATACAAGCAATCATTTTACAGAAAACCCACAACACTCTATATAATCTGATCCTCTCCTGCGGATACTCTAACATTACTAAAAAAATTACACCGACAGATTGTCCTCCACCCTCTCCCAGTTCATGGATAGCATCCCTAATACAACAACTACAACTTTATAACCCGATAATACCCTTTAACCTTAACCAAAAAATCACCTTATGGGAAGCAAACAATATAATCAACTATAATCAACAACCCATTAAAGCCAGCCTAAAAGTAACCAATCAAAGAGTCATTACACACTTCAAAAGATGGAGTCTGGAAACCAAATTCCTTGACTTCATCATTAAAATAAATCTTAATGCACTACCCACGAATTGGTTTCTTTATCACCGAAGAGGTTTTACCAGCATTGACCCTATATGTGGTCTGTGTGCTCGTGAAGATGAAACCATAGACCATATTATACACCGGTGCCCAAGACTTAAAACTCTGAAAGATATAATTATAATCAATTCCAACATAAGACCTGATATGATTTTCTCACTTGAAAATGTCATTCATAATGGTTTTTTTTCAATAATAAGGCTTTCTACCTTTGTCCTTTATTCCATATGGATAGTGAGATGCAAAAGTCTCATGGAATTACCCCCCCCAACCACAAATCATACCATTGTTTTATCAAACGCTCAAAAAAATCAAGAAACATGACCAGCTCCTTGCCTCCAGTAAAGTCTTTGCTGACCCTGGGTCTTTAATTGCTCTTTCCTTTTCCTGATTATCAATTCCCACCTACCCAGCATTATAGAATAGTCATTTAAAAAAGAAAATATTCATGTCTATATTAAAAATGCTAATACCATTAAACAAGTTCTTAGAATCTCTTCACTATACCTAACCACATAAGAGTATAACATTGTGCTCTCATAACATAATCTAGCCAGATGACATATCGAACATTATATAATCATATTATTGTACAATTTATTCATTTATGTATCCTTTATTAGTATGTAATCACTATTTATTGTTAATAAAATTTTTATTGAAATATTAATGTGAACACAGCTATTTTTTGTATGTGAGTATAGTCTAATTTTTGTATTCTTATTTCAATTTAAATAGAATTTAAGCTTGATTAGGAGGAAATATTTTTTTTTTGTTTGAATTTTGTCATTGATTGGGTAGATATTCTGTGTTAGGTTTTGTGACCAATCAGGGAAGGTTTTGTTAAATTTATAATCTTTTATCAAATCCGTAATTTTTGATTATCACCATTTTACTGTGTATTTTTTTTCTTTCTGATGAAAACGAGTCCTCTGGTTGAAATATTATATTATTTCTTGGATTTATATATATATATATTCTAGTAGTAAGTCACTATTATGAATTATACAATGTGCAATGTTTAAAAAAATATATTTTTTATTTTTCAAAAGTATTTAGTTGCCATCATAAATCGAGCTGTAAGAATAAAACTGTTGTGCCTGTTTTATATTTAGCTAGTGTATTTTTTTTTTTTATGGCTGAAACTTTTTAATACAGGAAAATGTTAAAATTAACATTATTTTAAATGTGCATTTAAATGTAAAGTTGTTTTAAATAAATAAATAAACAAACAACATAATGGAAACAATATATTTAGCTATTTTTAGACTTAATAGTAATTGTGATATTAGGAAAAATGCATTTGCATATTTACTTCTTAATAATAATAATAATAATAATAATAATAATAATAATAATAATAATAATAATAATAATAATAATAATAATAATAATAATAATAATAATAATAATAATAATAATAATAATAATAATAATAATAATAATAATAATAATAATAATAATAATAATAATAATAATAATAATAATAATAATAATAATAATAATAATAATAATAATAATAATAATAATAATAATAATAATAAGAAGAAGAAGAAGAAGAAGAAGAAGAAGAAGAAGAAGAAGAAGAAGAAGAAGAAGAAGAAGAAGAAGAACAAGAAGAAGAAGAAGAAGAAGAAAAAGAAGAAGAAGAAGAAGAAGATGAAGAAGAAGAAAAAGAAGAAGAAGAAGAAGAAATCAAGAAAAATAAGGAGGAGGATGGAAGAAAACTAGATATTATTTTAAAATTTGGTAAATTTATATAAAAATATTGAAGTTATTTTATGCTCTAAAATAAGTCCAAGCTGTGTATGTGGATTTCAGGAGAGAACAATGGATTTGCTTTTATCATTTTGTAGTTACAATAGAAATAAAAAATAAATATTTTTATTATATTATGACATTTCAGATATCAAAAAATATTTTATGAAAGTGGAAATAATTATTCTCAATATCAACCCTTGGCCACTTCTCAATAAACTTTCAATATAGCCAAAGCAATTTTGTTATAAAAGATATGAAAAATGATAAAGAATGATGATGTCAACAGCAAAGTTAACTGGCTAACAAACAACATACACTCAGGGTTTATAAAACCTTTATTTGCATGTTTAACTTGCCAAAGTTCTATTAAAATCATAATGATAAAAACGAAATAGTTAGGTGTAATAAAACCATTTCTCTTTTAAATATATCATCAGAAAATCAGTAATTCCCAATATCCAGAGGAAAAATATCAGCACACATTGTAAACATTAATAAGAATCATAGACTCCCTTCATCTAACTATAATAGAGTAATTACTTCAGGAACTTTTAAATCTGAATAAAGCTTATTTGTCATATCCATCATTTTTCTTTTAATTATGTACCAAAGTCAGTATGGAATCAATTGTGAAATTGAATGTAATCTTTAGTTTAGGACTTCATAAAAAAAGATAAAACAAAACATTATTCTTATTGATATTTTTATTATAAATTTTATTTACAAATTTTCTTTTTGTTCTTTCAAATAAAGTAATTAAAAAATAAAGGTAATTTTTAAAATTATTTTTATTATTATTTATATAAAAAATAAACACTTTTTTCTTAACAAGTCAATGTTTTACTTAATTGAACCTATAATTTGATTCTTAGTATGTGTTTATACAGACCAATATTTTTTTATTATTAAATATATCTTTTAAATCGATTGATTCATGGGTAAAGTGAATTTTGTTATGTTTTGATGTTCTCCCTGTCATGTAAATGTAGAAGTGACATAGAAAATTAGTAGGCAGGTGTATATCTTAGATAATGGGTTTATTTATTTGTTTGTTATTTTTCACATAAGAGCTAATAAATGTCTTTTATTGTATACTTTGAGTAAGTGCATGATAATAAGAAAATATAATATATTTCTTATCTAAAAGTTGATAAATGCATCTTATATATTTTGTGAATAAATGTAAACTCCTATATTAATGATATTTTGTCTTTAGTTATTTTAAAAATATATTTGGTAATTTATTAGTTTAAGCTAGCATCCTGGAAGTCTATATATTTTAAAAATAGGTAAGTCAGATATACTTAACAGTTAGGCATTTTGGTTTAAAATTGCTTACTTGTGAAACATGCATATTAATTATAATTTCAACTAATTTCTTTATTGTAATATTAAATAATTGTAATTTGTTTCTTTATAACCTTGTTAAAATTTTTTTAGGTCACAGAAAAAGAAAAAAAAAAGACTACCTGGATATTAAATAGATTGATTTGCCTCTTCAACTTATAAATTGTAACAAATTTAATATATAAGAAAGGAAAGAAAAAAAAATATTATTTTATCAATGCCATGATATCACGTAAATATGAATAAATGAATATAATTTTTAAATTAAATTTAGTTTATATATATATATATTTAATTATAAGGTTCTAATTTATCATTATCATTGATTTTTTTTGTCACACCTTAAAATTGCTATAGTATTTATTATATATTTACTCTGAGACATTAAATATAAACATACATATATATTCTTTGTTATTAATAATGTTAAATTACCATTAGCTATTAAAACAGTATATTTTGTGTACTTTATATTACATTTAAAAAATAAATAGTAGTGATTACAATTAAGAAAGTTCTACAATTACTTATTTATTTATTTAAGGTATATTTCAGAATTAATAAAATGTCCTTTGATTTTGGGATATAAGTATTTAATAACATGTATCTTACCATTTATTATTCTATATGAATTTAGCTAGTCTGAAAGTGATATATATATATATATATATATTATTGATTGGTATATATAGGATTGGGCTAAATTAATTTTTGGGCCATAGCAATACTACCCCCCCCCATTTTCCATTACAGTCATGCCACCCAAATATTCATAGGGCATTATTAAGGGTACTTTTTATCGTTTATTTACCTATATATATATATATATATATATATATAGGAGAGCAATAAAATAAATAAAGAGTCTAGAAAAATATATAATAGAAATATATCATATTTTTATTTGCCAAGTGCAATGGTATACATGGAGGGGCATGATGAGATATATATTTTTTTAACAATTGATCCATGCCTGTTTGTAAAATGTCATAAAAATGAGATAGTGAGATATTATAGAGAATTAAATATTTTTATTATATTAAAATGTGTTAAAATTAATATGTAAACTGCATATGATTAAAATCTTTTAAAATAATTCAATAAGCTATCATTTTTTCTTGCTGATATAACTAATGAATATAGGCTCTATAAATAATGATGATAAATACAGAATAAACATAACATACATTCTAGACATTAAGTGCATCTTTATATGTATAAATGGAAAATGCCTTATTTTTATATTCCTAAGCTAAATCCATAAACCATCTCACTACATCCTTAAATAAATGAAAGGATGATGACTTAAGTTTAATAATGAGAATGCTATAGTTCAAGAATCATCTCTAACCTTGATTACAAAATGATAACTCTATGACATCCAAGCTACCCAAATACATACAAATAATTATGTCCAACAAAGCAAGTTTTGTTAATAATAAATCAAATTATGAAATGCTAATCTTAGAATTAATCTGATTGTTACATATTTTAACAAATATGTTAATCTTTAAATTTTGTGGAATTGAGAATAAATAAATGTTAAAAGCACTAAACATTCCTGTATAAAATACACATTTTCATGACAAATTCCTGCAAAACACAGCTCGTGGATGTGGATATTCATTTTCAAATTATCAGTGTATTGAACAAAAATATTTCAAATTTGATATTTGACATCTCAAATATATTTGCACAAAAAATATTTTGTCCATATGCTGCAGTTATATATCCATTTCAAATACAGCTAAAAATTAAATTCACTTGTCTCTCTATGCTCTAATTTATTAGAGGTTGATCATTCTAATATGAACAACTATTTTAAAAATAGAAAAATAAACAAAATATTAGTGTATTACTTCAAATATTCTTAAAACAATAGTTATCACATAAAAAGACAGTATAATAATACAAATTAAAAAAAAGAAACACTTTCATTATAACAAAATAGTAATCAAAAAATACAAAAGTTGATTAATTATTATAAATATTTTCACAATATTTTTAGAATCTGAATTTCAATTTTAATCTTTAGACATTAACATAAACTTTGTAATTGGTCTTGTTTGTTCAAATATTTATATGCACACAGTAGAATATTTCTAAAAGTTATATTTATAGGTCATGCATAGGATGAGTATCATTACTTTGGTGAAAAAATAGTGTTATTCACTTAATATTAGTTATTTTTATAACAGTAAAAATCATATTATAGTTTCATTAATTTCTCTGAAGATTTTGAAATTGGATATTTTATGTTTAGTTAATCATAATACAAGAGACATAATTCACTTAAAATGTAGAGGTATGATATTACAATATCTGACATTTTAGAAGTTAAGAGACTTGTTCACAACTGGAACAAATTGCTTTGCCTAACTCTACTTTCCACTAGATTGACCCATGCAATGAATTTTCTCATGCTGCTTTAATGTGAAAAATTATCTGCTTCTATATGAATGACAAATATTTGCTTATTTAATAAGAAATATCTAAATGTGGATTGGAATTTAACTTGCTGGAAACTTTAGATACAAATACAATGTGTATGAAATGCTATGCTGAGTCACTCTATTACTTGAAAGAAAAAAAAGTACTTTCTGAATGTATGATATAATTGAAATTAAATCTAAAAACTTTTTTTGAATAATTCGACGTTGTTTTGTATGTAAATTTTGTAAATTAACTAAATGTAAAATTTTGGTTTATTTTTAAACAAACATTATTGTCTACTTCAAATTTATTTTCTAAACTGTTTATATGATTAAAAAAATTCCAAAATATTGATTGTTATTTTAGTCTATTTAAAAATGACTTAATTTTGTTTTTAGTTTACTTATAAATCAAAAGCAATTTTCCAAAATTATAAACATTATTGTTATCTAGTTATAAATTTCAAGAATCTCTTTCAATTTATGTGATTACATTATAATTAATAAATAAGATATAGAAATGAAAAATTCTTCAAGATTTGTCTATAGTATGTTTTTACGTAAACTCATACTTTTATTATCTAATTTCTAATCAGAAGTAAATACTTTTTACTATGGTATAATGTAAAAAGGTAATCATACTATATCATGGTAATTGCAAGGTATAAGATTCACACTTGCATACATGTTTGCATTAGCATTTTTATATTGAAAGGAAATTTTACTGAACATGTTGAACGTCTAGGTATTGATTTTTTTAAACTTATTTAAATAAAAAAATATAGATTGTTTACTATTACAATCATTTGAAACATATTTGTTTTTAAAAGAACAAATTAATGTCATAAACCAATATTTAGCAATATGACAATAAGATGCAATGTTAAATGGCATATCATTATACGTTTATGATATTTTAATAGGTATAAAAGCAATTTTCAATATAAAACAGAATTTTGTGATTTTATAATGTAATCAAATATTTGGCATAGATTCAAATATGAAATTCAACATGAAATTCAATGTACATATTTTTTGTTAATTTGCATGTTTTTCAATACTGTTATGAAAACCAGTCAATCAGTAATTGTTATGATTTTGTATTTCAATTTATCACTTTATTTGTTCTATATTTGGAAAATATAAATTTAATTATTAGCATATTTTTGTTTTATAAATTTATATTTTAAATATATCACATTTTATTTACTTATTCATAATTTTGAGAATGTTTTGGTACTAAAATAAAATGTCACAATATTAACTAAAATTGCCACTAAAAAGAATAGAACTATTTTGAAGTAAAGAATGGTTAATTCTCTCATATTAAAAAAAATTCCTCCAATTTTTGTTTATTGTCCAATATGTAATTTTATAATTAAAATGTTGACTGCCTGTTAGGAATCAATAAATTATTTTGATTTGTTGGAAATATAAGTTTACAAATGAAAATATTACAAAAAAAAAAATGAAATTTAATTTTTCCAAATATAAAAAATAAAACAAAATGTGAAGTACATAAATAAATGGTTTTATGTTTATTTATTTTTTGTCATAATGTTATCAAAAATATAAATTAAAAAAGTATTGTTGAATGAATTTTAATATTTATTCATGAGAAATTAATGTCAATGTTATCAAAAATCTATGAAATTTTTAAATTATATTAATTTTTTTTCTGAAATTTGAAACTGCATTTTTACTGATTGATTATATCAAAAATTATATACAATGCAATTTGATAGTTATTTGACAGAGTTTAACGATCTTATTTATGTTATTTTTTTATGTTACTGCAAATTTTTTAACTTGTAGTTTAAAAAATATATATTTTTTTGATTATGATGAAAAAATGTTGTACACATACTTAGAAATATTTAAATAAATTATAAAACTATAACATTTCTTGCACTATTGTGAGATAATAAAAAGACATTTGGAAGTTTTATTTGTATAGACCATTAAGTAATATTCAGTCACTTTTTAATTCCACTGAACATATCTAATGTCTTTTTTTTTCTGTTGACTATTTATATTATAAAATGTATGTTAAACTAGTGTATTAATATTTGTATTTTTATCAATTTTAAATATAAAAATGGCAAAGCAAGATTAAATTGCAATGGAAACAAATGTTTTAAAAATGACACAAAACAATATCTTCACAGTATTCCATAAAATTATGCAGCTCATTATCATAAAATTAATAATAATTGTATAAATTATTTGAAAAAAATACTGAAATTCATAAGTATAAAAATATTTAAAGCACAACAGTATTTTCACAGATCTCCACTAAATCATAAAACTCAGAATCATTGAGATAAGCAATGGAAACTATGATAAAACTTAATGCTAGACATTAATAATTGATATTTAATACTGATATATCATCTTGGTAATGTCTTAAAACATTCACCATATCATATACTTAATTAAACATCTCATAAAATTATAATTTATATGAAATTCTAGAAAATAGTAAACAAATTTTAAATAAATTTGCAGATAGATAAAGTTATTATAAGTCGTTTAATTATAGATAATAAAGACATAAAGTCTTTGTTAAAATATTAAAATACAAATTTCAATATTATGGACTATTAAGGACTCTGTCATATAAATTTTACAAAAAAAAGCATTTTGAAATTGAAGTACAAAATATTATCAGATTCATCATGATCATCATTAATCATTATCAATACTCCACAGTATGATGGTTTTTTCTAAGTTCAAACCATCTTCTCTGATAATTAGTTTTTCTTCTCCAAATCACCCTTGCAGTTTTTCTTATTTCATCCATCTTTATCACATGTCTTATATTTCTGGGTCTTTATAATCTCTTGGGGATCCAGTTTAAAATTTTAAATGTCCATCTATTATCATCTTTTCTAGCATTATGTCCAGCCCAACTCCACTTCCGTTTTTAATTTTTTCAATGAGGTCAATAATACCTGCTTATTTTCTCTACCCATATATTACATTTTCAATATCACCTTGTTACTCCTAACATGAATCTATCCATACTTCTTTGAGTTGTCTGAAGT